>WNWK01009638.1:0-75285 GCA_009830355.1 Cherax destructor | reverse complement strand
GTTTTCCCTTTGGATAGTGAAAAGGTAGTTACTAAGGATAGTGAAGATGGTATAGTTACTGGGAAAGAAAATAGTAGTGTTACTGAATGAAAGTGAAAATGGTAGTAGTTACTGAGTGATAGTGAAGATGTTAGTAGTTACAAAATGACGTAAAGGGGATAGTAGTTACTGGGTTAGTGAAGATGGTAGTAGTTACTGGATAGTGAAGGTGGAGTAGTTACTGGGGGGGAAGGTTCGGGTGACCATTTACTTTGTAACAGGGGGTAGTAATGGTAATTGTGGGATTTTGTAGTACTATAGAAAGGTAGTACTGACAGATAGTGGAGGGGGTAGTCAAGGTAATAGTTATAATTGGTAGTAATAGTAGTAGTCAGTTATTTGGGAGAGAGAGAGGAGAGAAAAAAGAAGAAAGAGGAAAAGGAAGGGGGGGGGGGGGGGGGGGGGGGGGGGGGGGGGGGGGGGGGGGGGGGGGGGGGTTTTTTTTTTTTTTTTAACCCTTTAAAGACGTAGACGAACGTTACTTGCGGTTCTTATCGGGGTTATCTGTGGTTGTTACCCACGGGTTTTTACCCCCGCGGGTTTTTGACGGTTTTACCGCGGTTGTTAGCCACGGTTGTTACCTGCGGGTTTTTCCCCAGGTTGTTACCGGGTTGTTCCCCATGGTTGTTACCTGCGGTTGTTCCCCATGGTTGTTACCTGCGGTTGTTCCCCATGGTTGTTACCTGCGGTTGTTACCCATGGTTTTCCGCGGTTGTTCCCCATTTGTTCCCTCGGTTTTTTCATTTTTCCCTCGGTTTTACCCATGGTTTGTTACCTGCGGTTGACCCAGGGTTGTCATCTGCTAGGTTCCCCGCTTGTTTTATCGGGGTTATTATGCATTTGTTACATACGGTTACTACTTGTTACTGCTACAGGGTTGTTAAGGGTTGTTATTTGGGTTCCCTTTTTTTTATTTAATTTGTTCCGCGTTGTTACCTGTGTTTGTTACCCCCCGGTTACCGCATCTGCTTCCGTGTTATTATTTGGGTTGCTACTTCGGTTGTTACCTGTTTACCGCGCTGTTACCTGGGTGTTTCTGGGTTGTTACCGTGGTTACCTTCGGGTGTTACCTGCGGTTTTTCCTATTTGTTCCGGGTGGACCGGGTTGTTATTTGGTTGTTACCTGAGGGTTACCTGGTTTGTTATCGCGTTACCTTTTTACCCGCTGTTACCTGTTACGTTACCTTCGTTGTTACTTGTGGTTATCGCGCTGTTCCCTTTTTGCTGTTACCATTCCTTTTTACCTGTTGTTTCCTTCATTTTTTTTTTTTCCCCTCTCTTTCCGTTTTTAAATTCCTGCACTGTTATCTGTTTTTTTACCTACGTTTTACCTTTTGCTGTTATTCTGCTGTTCCTACGGTGTTACCTGCATGTTGCCTGTTATTTTATTTGTTACCTATTACGTTACCTGCTCCCTACCGTTACGTTACCGTTACGTTCGCCTTACCTTTACGTTACCGTTTTTTCCTTTTTTTTCCGTTCCTGTTTGCTGCGTTACCTGTTATTTTCCCTTTACGGTACGCTTATTTTCTTTCCTGGTTTTTTTATGTTACATGTTATTTTTTTACTGTTACCTTTATTTATCTGCTACCTTATCGTTATTTTCCTACCTGTTACCTGTTTGATCCCCCTTTGTTCCTTTAGATCTGATGCTGTTATTTACTGTTACCCCCCCTTTTACCTAGTTGTTATTTTCGTTACCTCGTTTTACCTTTCCTTCCCCGCGTCCCGTTACTTTTACCGCTACGTTTTTTTTGTCTTTTTTCCCTACGTTCCCTTTCTGTTTTTCCCTTTTTTACCTCACTTTCCCTTCTGTTGTTTTTTACCTTTAGTTATCAGCTGCTGTTGCCATTACTGTTCCTGCATTTTACCCTTGTTTCCTGTTTTTTTCCCCTACTGTTACCGGGCCGTTACCTATTTTTTTTACCGTCAGTTCCTGTTACCTTACTGGCCTGTTCCTTTCCCTATTGTTACCTGTTCCTTTTCCCGCTGTTGGTCCTTTTCTGTTACCGTTATTTTTACCTACTACTGTTCCCGTTAGTGCACATGTTGCTGGATCTGCTGCGTTACCTGTGCTGTTATCGCTGCTGTTATCTGTTTCTTTAACCTGTTATGTTATCTGCGAGTTAACCTATTACTGTTACTGTTCAGTTGTTGTTACCTGCTGCTCTTCCGTTACGACCGCGTTTATGTTACTGTTATCACTGTTTCCGCTACTGTAACCGTTACTGTTACCTGTTACTTTTACCGCACTGTTACCTTCTGATTGATTGTTCTCTTTTTTTATATTTACTGTTATCTGCTGTTTTCCCTATTACTTTATCTTACTGTTATTGATGACCTATTCTGTTACCTGTTACTTTCCCTACTACTGTTACCCCGCAACCTTTATTTTCCTACTTTGTTATCGTTACGTTATTGCGCTGTTACCTATTATTTTTTTTGTTACCACATTTCCTTCCATTCCTGTTATTGTTACCTCCCGCGTTATCTTTTACTGTTATCTGCTGCTGTTAACTATTACTTTTTTCCTACTTTTACCTGCACTTTCCTGCTGCTTTTTGCCCCCTTACCTGTTACGTTACTTCAAGTTACCTGCGCTTTCTTTTTTTTGTTTACGTTACCGTTTGTTACCTGTTGCTGTTCCTGCACTGTTATCTTCTGCTGTTCCCCGTTTTACGGCGGTAGATTCCCCTTTTTGGGAGCTCAATTTCAGTTTCTTGATTGACTGTTGATCGGGAGTGTGTAGCAGGGGTTTTGGGTAGTGTAGTAGTAGTAGTAGTGTAGTGTAGATGGGACTCCCCAGTAGTATGAACACCCCCAGTAGTTGAGTACTACACCAGTAGTAGCAGAATTACACCAGTAGTGTATTTAAACTACCCCAGTAGTAGTCAGAGTACTACCAGTATAGTCAGTAGTAGTGTAGTAGTAGTAGTAGTAGTAGAGTAGTAGTAGAGAGGTAGTAGTAGTAGTGGGGGAGTAGTAGTCTAGTAGAGTAGTTAAGTAGTAGTGTATAGTAGTAGTTTTGTAGTAGTAGTAGTAGTAGTCATAGTAGTAGTAGTAGTATTAGTAGTAGTAGTAGTAGTATAGTAGTAGTAGTAGTAGTAGTAAGTAGTAGTTTTAAAAGTAGTAGAGTAGTAGTAGTAGTAGAGTAGTATAGTATAGTAATAATAATAAGAATAAGTAAAAATAATAAAAAGAATAATTTTAATTATAATAATAATAATAATAATAATAATAATAATAATAATAATAATAATAATAATAATAAAAACGGTAAAAATATTAACAACATGAATAATAGCACCCCACCAACAACAAAAACAACGGCAACAACACCAAAGCACCAACACTCCGTGCACCATCACCACTAACACGACAACAACAACAGCAACAACAAAGCACCAACACTCCGTGCACCATCACCACTAACACGACAACAACAACAGCAACAACAGAAATATGCGACAATTAAGACACCTCTCGCTATCTCTCACATTGTCTTGTCAAGACAATAGATGTATTATTCCCAAACTGTTTCTCTCTCTCTCTCTCTCTCTCTCTCTCTCTCTCCTCTCTCTCTCTCTCTCTCTCTCTCTCTCTCTCTCTCTCTCTCTCTCTCTCTTTTCTCTCTCTCTCTCTCTCTCTCTCTCTCTCTCTCTCTCTCTCTCTCCTCTCTCTCTCCCTCCCTCTCCCCTCTCCTGCTAATTAACTCTGAGTTTAGCGGTTGCCGGGAGATAACGACTTGATCTCCCTAATGAGGTGGTTGGCCAATGCCACCTTTGTTGAGAGAGAGTGTAGATGACAGGGTGGGCTGACCTGGTGGGCTGGAAGGGTGGGTAACAAGGGTGGGTCATCAAACACACACACCACTTTTGTTCAGCAGTGTGTGATCAATCAGTGGGTTTTACACGAATGAACAAACAGCGAGGTTCCTTTGGAGATTGAGAGGTGGGTAGGTTCCAGGCGAGAGAAAGAGGAGGGTGGTAGGTGGGTGGTTCCAGGCGAGAGAAAGGGGGAGGGTGGTAGGTGGGTAGGTTTCCCAGGCGAGAAAAAGAGGGAGGGTGGTAGGTGGGTAGGTTCCAGGCTAAGAAAGAGGTAGGTAGGTAGGTGGGTAGGTTCCAGGCGAGAAAAAGAGGGAGGGTGGTAGGTGGGTAGGTTCCAGGACGAGAGGGAGAGTGGTACTGCAGAAATTTAGCCAGGCGGAGCAAGACTGCTTTGGGTCCCTGGGGCTGAGGCTTCTCTCAAAATTGAAAATTTGAAGTCCAGTAAAACCATTGGTAAACTTTCATAAATGCTTTATTTCCTGCGCAGCAGGATGACCAGATAACATACTTTATACATATACTTTATAGATTTTGAACATTTTTCTTGACCTATAACTATATAAGTGCCTAATTTTTTAATAATTTATTAAGTTCTTTCAAAGTAAAAAAAAAATATTTAAAGTTTAATATTTACTTAGACTGTTGAATGAAATAAACAATATTTCTAATAAGACTATTAAAATAAGTTTCTAATAAGACTATTAAAATCAGTTTCTAATAAGACTATTAAAATCAGTTTCTAATAAGACTATTAAAATCAGTTTCTAATAAGACTAATAAAATCAGTTTCTAATAAGACTATTAAAATCAGTTTCTAATAAGACTATTAAAATTAGTTTCTAATAAGACTATTAAAATCAGTTTCTAATAAGACTAATAAAATCAGTTTCTAATAAGACTATTAAAATCAGTTTCTAATAAGACTATTAAAATCAGTTTCTAATAAGACTATTAAAATCAGTTTCTAATAAGACTATTAAAATCAGTTTTTAATAAGACTATTAAAATCAGTTTCTAATAAGACTAATAAAATCAGTTTCTAATAAGACTATTAAAATCAGTTCTTTAAAACCCAATAAGACTAATAAAATCAGTTTCTAATAAGACTAATACAATCAGTTTGTGTGGCAATGCTTGACTTAGTCTTGCTAAATCAACAAGTCGGGTTAGACACACAGTAGACGCTGCTGTAGCTGGAATTATCAACAATATTCTCAAACTAACACAGACATTTGAAAATATCTCACAAAGTTTGTAGTCTGTTAATAAATTTATCAGTTCAAAAGCTTTCAGTTCTGGTTTTCCAAATTTTGTTTTATATACTAATGGTAAATGTTGCATTTCTGCTGCAAAATCTTCATCACTAAGGTCAGTAGGTCAGTGCTAACCTTTTCTTATATTTTGGGATAATTCCATAAGATATCAAAATTTTCAGCCAACCGCTTAGCAGCATTTTAAATAGTTGCCTTCCTGGGTACAATATAAATGTGAGCGATCATCAACAACCACAATTCAAAAGTCTAAGTGAATTTTACATAATTTTTTTCTATATAAACTAAAAAATAGTTGAAATTATAAAAAAGTCAAATGAAAAAAAAAAAAATAAAGCGTCTATGGCTATGGGGCGACTTCAGAAATTCACAGCCGGACCCCCTGTACCCGCTGATTCCCCCTCATAGGCCCTGGGTGGTAGGTCGGTAGGTGAGTAGGTCCCAGGGAAAGAGAGAGAGAGGGACGGAGGGAGGTAGGCAGGCAGGTAGGTATGTATGTATGTAGGTAGGTAGGTATGTAGATACGTAGGTAGGTATGAATGTAGGTACGTATGTATGTAGGTAGGTATGTAGGTAGGTAGATAGGTGGATGGGTGGGTGCATATTTAGGTAGGTAGATGACTATGTGGATGAGAGGAGGGTGAACAAGGAGTGTCAGGTTATTCCTGGGTTTCCCAGTAGTCTTTCTCTGGTCTGAGGAGTAAAGCTAGGGGAGCTCCAGGCCGTATCAGGCGAACGTGTTGATTACTCTCATTGACCACGACGCCTAAAATTTCCTTACACACGCCACACAAACGGTTACACATACCACACAAACGTTTACACACGCCACACAAACGTTTACATACGCCACACAAACGTTTACACACGCCAACAAACGTTTACACACGCCACACAAACGTTTACACACGCTCCACATACATCTACCCAATATGCAATAAGCATTACCTTATATATTGAATACAGTCATTATAATTTTATAAATAAAAAAAATAGGATATCTATATGTATCAGTATCACAAAATTTTGGTATCATTCCATCCCTAATGTGTGTGTGTGTGTGTACTCACCTAGTTGTGGTTGAAGGGGTCGAGTCATAGCTCCTGGTCCCGCCTCTTCACTGGCCGCTACTGGGTCACTCTCCCTGCGCCATGAGCTTTATCATACCTCCTCTTAAAGCTATGAATGGATCCTGCCTCCACTACATCGCTTCCTAAACTATTCCACTTTCCGACCACTCTGTGACTGAAGAAATACTTCCTAACATCTCTGTGATTCATCTGAGTCTTCAATTTCCAACTGTGTCCCCTTGTTGCTGTGTCCCATCTCTGGAACATTCTGTCTCTGTCCACCTTGTCAATTCCTCTCAGTATCTTATATGTCGTTATCATGTCCCCCCTATCTCTCCTGTCCTCTAGTGTCGTCAGGTCGATTTCCCTTAACCTCTCATCGTAGGACATACCCCTTAGCTCCGGAACTAGTCTTGTTGCAAACCTTTGCACTTTCTCTAGCTTCTTTACATGCTTGGCTAGATGTGGGTTCCAAACTGGTGCTGCATACTCCAGTATGGGCCTAACGTACACAGTGTACAGGGTCCTGAACGATTCTTTATTAAGATGTCGGAATGCTGTTCTTAGGTTTGCTAGGCGCCCGTATGCTGCAGCAGTTATTTGGTTGATGTGCGCCTCAGGAGATGTGCCTGGTGTTATACTCACCCCAAGATCTTTTTCCTTGATTGAGGTTTGTAGTCTCTGGCCCCCTAGACTGTACTTGGTGGGGTTGAACTCCAGGAGCCAATTGCTGGACCAGGCTTGCAGCCTGTCCAGATCCCTTTGTAGTTCTGCCTGGTCCTCGTCCAATTGAATTCTTCTCATCAGCTTCACATCATCTGCAAACAGGGACACTTCGGAGTCTATTCCTTCTGTCTTGTCGTTCACAAATACCAAAAACAGCACCGGTCCTAGGACTGACCCCTGTGGAACCCCACTCGTCACCGGCGCCCACTCTGACACCTCGCCACGTACCATGACTCGCTGCTGTCTTCCTGACAGGTATTCCCTGATCCATTGTAGTGCCTTCCCTGTTATCCCTGCCTGGTCCTCCAGCTTCTGCACTAATCTCTTGTGTGGAACTGTGTCAAACGCCTTCTTACAGTCCAAGAATATGCAATCTACCCACCCCTCTCTCTCTTGTCTTACTGCTGTCACCCTGTCATAGAACTCCAGTAGGTTTGTGACACAGGATTTCCCGTCCCTGAAACCGTGTTGGCCATCGTTGATAAGCTCATTCCTTTCTAGGTGCTCCACCACTCTTCTCCTAATAATCTTCTCCATGACCTTGCATACTATACATGTCAGTGACACTGGTCTGTAGTTTAGTGCTACGTTCCTGTCTCCTTTTTTAAAAATTGGAACTACATTTGCTGTCTTCCATACCTCAGGTAGTTGCCCTGTTTCGATAGACTTGTTGAAGATTGTTGTTAGGGGTACACATAGCTCCTCTGCTACCTCTCTCAGGACCCATGGCGGAGATGTTATCCGGCCCCATCGCCTTTGAGGTATCTAGCTCGCTTAGTAGCCTCTTCACTTCCTCCTCAGTTGTGTGTATTGTGTCCAGCACCTGATGGTGTACCCTACCTCTCCTTCTTTCTGGAGGCCCTTCTATCTCCTCTGTGAACACCTCTTTGAATCTCATGTTGAACTCCTCACACACTTCGCGGTCATTTCCTGTGACCTCCCATCCTTCCTTCCTCAGCATGATCACCTGGTCATTGACTGTTGTTCTCCTCCTGATGTTGCTGTACAACAGCTTTGGGTCACATATGGCTTTCGCTGCTATGTCATTCTCGTATTGTCTTTGGGCCTCTCTTCTTACCTGTGCATATTCATTTCTGGCTCTACGACTGCTCTCCTTATTCTCCTGGGTCCTTTGCCTTCTGTACTCCTTCCATTCCCTGGCACACTTGGTTTTGGCTTCCCTGCACCTTTGGGTGAACCATGGGCTCATCCTGGCTTTTTCGCTTTTCCTGTTATCCTTGGGTATAAATCTCTCGTCAGCTCCTTGCAAATTGTTGTCATATATTCCATCATCTCGTTTACCGACTTCCCTGCCAGCTCCGTGCAGGAAGTTCTTCATGCCCACGTAGTCACCTTTCTTGTAGTTTGACTTCATTCGTGCAGCCCTTCCTGCTTCCCCCTCCACTTGTAACTCTACTATGTAGTCGAAGCTTAGAACCATATGATCACTGGCCCCAAGGGGGCTTTCATGTGTGATGTCCTCAATATCTGCGCTACTCAGGGTGAATACTAGGTCCAGTCTCGCTGGTTCGTCCTCTCCTCTCTCTCTGGTAGTGTCCCTTACATGTTGGTACATGAGATTTTCCAGTACCACCTCCATGATCTTAGCCCTCCACGTTTCTTTGCCCCCATGTGGCTCTAAGTTCTCCCAATCGATTTCCTTATGGTTGAAGTCACCCATGATCAGTAGCTTCGCCCTGCTCGCACAAGCCCTTCTGGCCAATTCGGCCAGTGTGTCAACCATCGCTTTATTACTCTCATCATACTCTAGCCTTGGTCTCCTGCTGTTCTGTGGTGGATTATACATAACTGCAATTATCACCTTTGAACTTCCGGACTGAAGTGTTCCTATTATACAATCTCCTGCTTCTCCTCTGTCCCTCTCTCCAGCTCATCAAAATCCCATCTGTTTTTGATCAGCAGTGCCACTCCTCCACCCTTTCTGTTCCCTCTGTCTTTCCTCAGGATCTGATATCCCGTTGGAAAGATGGCATCTGTTATCATCGTGTGTATGTGTGCGTTTGTGTGTATGTATATATATATATATATATATATATATATATATATATATATATATATATATATATATATATATATATATATATATATATATATATATATATATATATATATATATATATATATATATATATATATATATATATATATAATATATATATATATATATATATATATATATATATATATATATATATATATATATATATATATATATATCGTGCCGAATAGGTACAACTTGAGATTCTGACTTGAATAGCAACGCTCTTCTTGCCGAGTACGGCAAGCAAAATTTTAATCAAATAATTTCGCAAAAATTATTCTGAACCTAACGTAAAAAAATATCTCATTGTGTTTATTAATAAATTATTGTAAATTTATCTAAAATATATTTAGTTGGATTAGGCTAAATTAAATTGCGCTTGTTATAATATGGTTAGGTAAGTTTTCTAAGGTTCTTTTGGTTCAAAATTAATAATTTTTACATTTACATAAATTAAAAACATATATCTTTAAACGTATAGAGAAAATTTTAGAAAGGACTTAATTTTAGATGAGTTCTTGCTAATTGACCAGTTTTACCTAATCGGCACGACAAATATATATATATATATATATATATATATATATATATATATATATATATATATATATATATATATATATATATATATATATATATATATATGTACAAGAATCACGCACGCAGCAGATTTAGGTGTTGCACCGTGATCCGCGGATGCTTCAGAGGTAATTTCATCCTCCTCTCTGTTTGGTGTACTAGCCTCCACGAGAAGTATTTTATATTATTGTCACCATGAACAAGTGGTATTTAATCAATAACAACACTGCGACTAGCCGAGGATTCGAACCCATGTTGTTTTAGCCCGCCTCATGGTGTGTTGTTATTGAATAAATACCACTTGTTCGTGGTTACAGTAATATAAAATACTGCTCGTGGAGGCTAGTACACCAAACATGGAGGAGGATGAAATACCTCTGAAGCACCCACACCATCCATTGTCCTCGGATCACGGTACAACACCTAGCTCTCCTGGGAGCGTGATTTCTGTAGGAATATATATATATATATATATATATATATATATATATATATATATATATATATATATATATATATATATATATATATATATATATATATATATATAGATAATAGATAGATAGATAGATAGATAGATAGATAGAAGATTGATAGATAGATAGATAGAACAAATACATGCATATTTCAGTGTATGAACTAAGAATCATGCATTATAACGAGGCAAAATTAAGTCTCGAGCGAATATAAAAATACGTCATCACCGAAATTTCCCGAAAATATGAATATTAAAGCCACATGAGATATCAAGTTTAATCTATGTGAATAATGATGAAAAACTGAGAAACATTCTGCCAACACCGGCATGGTAGTGGACATTACAGTATAACTACACTGACCGATAGATGGTAGTGGACATTACAGTATAACTACACTGACTGATGGATGGTAGTGGACATTACAGTATAACTACACTGACTGATGGATGGTAGCTTACATTAAAGTATAACTACACTGACTGATGGATGGTAGTGGACAGTACAGTATAACTACACTGACTAATGGATGGTAGTGGACAGTACGGTATAATTACACTGACTGACGGATGGTAGTGGACAGTACAGTATAACTACACTGACTGACGGAAGGCAGTAGACAGTACAGTATAACTACACTGATGGATGGTAGTGGACAGTACAGTATAACTACACTGACTGACGGATTGTAGTGGACAGTACAGTATAACTACACTGACTAATGGATGGCAGTGGACATTACTGTATAACTACACTGACTGAAGAATGGTAGTGGACATTACAGTATAACTACACTGATGGATGGTAGTGGACAGTACAGTATAACTACACTGACTAATGGATGGAAGTGGACAGTACAGTATAACTACACTGACTAATGGATGGTAGTGGACAGTACAGTATAATTACACTGACTGATGAGTGGAAGTGGACAGTACAGTATAACTACACTGACTGGTGTGTTGTAGTGGACAGTACAGTACTACACTGATGGATGGTAGTTGACAGTACAGTATGCACACTGGACTGATGAATGTAGTGACAGTAAGATACACATGCTAATGAGATGGTAGTGGAAAGTACAGTTTAACTACACTGACGGATGGTAGTGGACAGTACAGTACAACTACACTGATGGATAGTAATGGGCGGTACGGTACAACTATACTGACTGATGGAGGGTAGTGGACAGTATAGTATTGCTACACTGGCTGATGGATGGTAGTGAACAGTACAATACAGCTACACTGATGAATGGTAGTGAACAGCACAGTACAGGTACACTGATCTATGGTAGTGGACAGTACAGTACAGGTACACTGATGAATGGTAGTGGACAGTACAGTACAGGTACACTGATGAATGGTAGTGGACAGTACAGTACAACTACACTGATGAATGGTAGTGGACAGTACAGTACAACTACACTGATGAATGGTAGTGAACAGTACAGCTACACTGATGAATGGTAGTGAACAGTACAGCTACACTGATGAATGGTAGTGAACAGTACAGCTACACTGATGAATGGTAGTGGACAGTACAGCTACACTGATGAATGGTAGTGAACAGCACAGTACGACTACACTGATGAATGGTAGTGAACAGTACAGCTACACTGATGAATGGTAGTGAACAGTACAGCTACACTGATGAATGGTAGTGAACAGTACAGCTACACTGATGAATGGTAGTGACAGTACAGCTACACTGATGAATGGTAGTGAACAGACGAGACTACACTGATGAATGGTAGTGAACAGTACAGCTACACTGATGAATGGTAGTGAACAGTACAGCTACACTGATGAATGGTAGTGAACAGTACAGCTACACTGATGAATGGTAGTGAACAGTACAGCTACACTGATGAATGGTAGTGAACAGTACAGCTACACTGATGAATGGTAGTGAACAGTACAGCTACACTGATGAATGGTAGTGAACAGTACAGCTACACTGATGAATGGTAGTGAACAGTACAGCTACACTGATGACTGGTAGTGAACAGCACAATACGACTACACTGATGAATGGTAGTGAACAGCACAATACGACTACACTGATGAATGGTAGTGGACAGTACAGCTACACTGATGAATGGTAGTGGACAGTACAGCTACACTGATGAATGGTAGTGGACAGTACAGCTACACTGATGAATGGTAGTGGACAGTACAGCTACACTGATGAATGGTAGTGGACAGTACAGCTACACTGATGAATGGTAGTGGACAGTACAGCTACACTGATGAATGGTAGTGGACAGTACAGCTACACTGATGAATGGTAGTGGACAGTACAGCTACACTGATGAATGGTAGTGGACAGTACAGCTACACTGATGAATGGTAGTGGACAGTACAGCTACACTGATGAATGGTAGTGGACAGTACAGCTACACTGATGAATGGTAGTGGACAGTACAGCTACACTGATGAATGGTAGTGGACAGTACAGCTACACTGATGAATGGTAGTGGACAGTACAGCTACACTGATGAATGGTAGTGGACAGTACAGCTACACTGATGAATGGTAGTGGACAGTACAGCTACACTGATGAATGGTAGTGGACAGTACAGCTACACTGATGAATGGTAGTGGACAGTACAGCTACACTGATGAATGGTAGTGGACAGTACAGCTACACTGATGAATGGTAGTGGACAGTACAGCTACACTGATGAATGGTAGTGGACAGTACAGCTACACTGATGAATGGTAGTGGACAGTACAGCTACACTGATGAATGGTAGTGGACAGTACAGCTACACTGATGAATGGTAGTGGACAGTACAGCTACACTGATGAATGGTAGTGGACAGTACAGCTACACTGATGAATGGTAGTGGAACAGAGGTAGCTACCTACTGATGAATGGTAGTGGACAGTACAGCTACACTGATGAATGGTAGTGGACAGTACAGCTACACTGATGAATGGTAGTGGACAGTACAGCTACACTGATGAATGGTAGTGGACAGTACAGCTACACTGATGAATGGTAGTGGACAGTACAGCTACACTGATGAATGGTAGTGGACAGTACTGGTAGGTGACACTGGCGGGGTGAGGCTGCTTACTGACTCTCACAGCAGCAACAAGCAACACGTCTCACCCTCACGGAGGCTGGGCCTCCACTGACAACTTCAAGCCTTTTCGACCTATATACAACTGTGGCACTATGTGGCACACCTGGCACCCAGGTTTTTTCATTGTGACACTATGTGGCATACCTGACACCCATGCATATACAGTTGTGGCACTTCTTGCACCTATGTATATCCAGCTGTGACACACAGCACAATTGGCACCTAAATTTGTACAACCATGGCACTATGTGACATACTTGGCACCCATATATATTAAGCTGTGGAACAGTGTGGCACTGCTGGCACCCAGGTTACCACAGCTCACTACCGACAATCACTCGACCTGTGTGTCAGTGGAACAGTGTGGCACTGCTGGCACCTAGGTTACCACAGCTCACCACCGACAATCACTCGACCTGTGTGTCAGTGGAACAGTGTGGCACTGCTGGCACCCAGGTTACCACAGCTCATCACCGACAATCAGACCTGTGTAACAGTTGCACTGCTGGGAACAGTGCACTGCTGGACCCAGGTTACCACAGCTCACCACCGACAATCACTCGACCTGTGTGTCAGTGGAACAGTGTGGCACTGCTGGCACCCAGGTTACCACAGCTCACCACCGACAATCACTCGACCTGTGTGTCAGTGGAACAGTGTGGCACTGCTGGCACCCAGGTTACCACAGCTCACCACCGACAATCACTCGACCTGTGTGTCAGTGGAACAGTGTGGCACTGCTGGCACCCAGGTTACCACAGCTCACCACCGACAATCACTCGACCTGTGTGTCAGTGGAACAGTGTGGCACTGCTGGCACTGGTTGACACAGCTCACCACCGACAATCAAGCGACCTGTGTGTCAGTGGAACATGTGGCATGCCTGGCACCCGGACAGCTCACCACCGACAATCACTCGACCTGTGTGTCAGTGGAACAGTGTGGCACTGCTGGCACCCAGGTTACCACAGCTCACCACCGACAATCACTCGACCTGTGTGTCAGTGGAACAGTGTGGCACTGCTGGCACCCAGGTTACCACAGCTCACCACCGACAATCACTCGACCTGTGTGTCAGTGGAACAGTGTGGCACTGCTGGCACCCAGGTTACCACAGCTCACCACCGACAATCACTCGACCTGTGTGTCAGTGGAACAGTGTGGCACTGCTGGCACCCAGGTTACCACAGCTCACCACCGACAATCACTCGACCTGTGTGTCAGTGACTGCACAAATTTTGGTTGTAATTATCGAGTGGCGGGAAACTTGTTCAAATTGGCAGCTTGGTGGGTGATGCAATTCGTTAATACTTCGTTAATAGCAAGGCGCTAAATCCTGAGGGGGGTCAAACAGTGGTCTAAGAATTCCATTCCCTGACCTGAGCTGAGCTCTAGCTCTAGCTCTTAGGCCTGCCTGTGTCGGAGTGCGGATGTGAAGCAGCTCTGTCAGTTTCAGTGGAGAGACTAGCTGATTGAGGCTCTGGTCTCCCTCACTCATCTCCCTCCAGGTTAGTTCTCTAATGATGGCGAGGAAGGCTCTTGATCCAAAGAATTTGATCTGGCTACCACTTCCTTGCCAAGTTACCTTTGTGAATGACTCAAAGTGAACCCGTGGCGTGGCTAATTGGGAGATGCAATCAAAGTGAACCCGTGGAGAGACTAGCTGGGAGAACCAATCAGCGCTCAACATTTATTTTGACATCCAATCCCATAGATTTATCTTGTAAAATATCTCAGGTCCACCGCAGTGAACAACTAACAGATTCCAAATGTTTGTAAATTTAATGAGAAATGAGATACCTGCCATTGCATCACTCAGGGATATCCAGCATCCTGGGATATACAGTATGATGGGATATTCAGTATCCTGGGATGTACAGTATGATGGAATATCCAGTATCCTGGAATATCCAGTATCCTGGAATATCCAGTATCCTGGGATATCCAGTATCCTGGAATATCAGTATCCTGGAATATACAGTATCCAGTGATAACCAGTATCCAGGGATATTAAATATCCAGGATATTCAATATCACTGGATATTAAATATCTCTGGATACTGGTTATCCCTGGATACTGGATATCCCAGAAAATTCAATATCCTGGGATATCCAGTATCCAGTGATAATCAGTATCCAGAGATATTTAATATCCAGAATATTCAATATCCAGTGATATCCAGTTTCCAGGGATATCCAGTATTTAGGGATATGCAGTATCCAGGGATACTTAATATCCAGGAATATCATGTATCCAGGGATATCGTGTGTAATGAAAGAAGAGTGTATTATCACGTGATCACCGGAGGTCAACTACCAGGCTAGGCAAGAAACGTAGTGTAAGAACGTAACGATGTACGGGGAGGCGAACCTCGGCCTGCAGACTGACGGTCCGCCACTGTACCGATGTAGCCACCCAGGGCCTGTGTAACATGATGAATACGTAACTAATACTTACTGTATCATATCCCGTCAGAGGCTACCAATTGGAATCCAACAGAACTCCTTTCCTCGGCCCAAGAGCTTAAGCTCCTGGGCCGAGGGAAGGATACACTTCTGAGAGTATATTCACCGAGACATATATCACTCGGGTATACTCTGACAGACATACATAAACCTCTCGGTACAAAAACGTTTACAGACCTATCTATGTACACCTATCAGTGGATATACACTGAGAGATACAACTCTGGGTGTATGTACACTTAGAGTAGACATACACTTGTGCGTATATACACGCGAAGTGTTATGTCTCAATTTTAGAAGCGTATAATTTAAAAGGGCAGATAATATCTAGAAGTGAAGTTGTGAAGTAACAAGATACTGAGGCGAGTGTGACACGCTTAGTAACATCTTCTATTACACCTGATAAACACCACTGCATGAGAGAAACGTTCTCAATAAAGGATCTCATTACACTTCATGTTTAATGATAAAAAAAAATATATATATATATATATATATATATATATATATATATATATATATATATATATATATATATATATATATATATATATATGTCGTGCCGATTAGGTAAAACTTGCGATTTTGGCTTAAATAGCAACTCTCTTCTTGCCATATAAGACAAGTGAAAATTTGTGTATGCAATAATTTCGCCAAAATCTTTCTGAACATAACGAAAAAAATATATTTCATTGTGTTTGTTTTATATTAAATTAATGTTAACGTATCTAAAATATATTTAGTTGGGTTAGGCTTAATTAAATTGAGCTTGTTGTTATAAGGTTAGGTAGGTTTTCAAAGTTTCTCTTGGTACAAAATTATAAATTCTTACATTAACATAAAGGAGAAAAAAATATATCTTTAAACGTATAAGAGAAAATTTTAGAAAGGACTTAATTTTAGATGAGTTCTTGCTAATTGACCAGTTTTACCTAATCGGCACGACATATATATATATATATATATATATAGAGAGAGAGAGAGAGAGAGAGAGAGAGAGAGAGAGAGAGAGAGAGAGAGAGAGAGAGAGAGAGAGAGAGAGAGAGAGAGAGAGACAGAGACAGATACAGAGAGAGAGAGAGAGACTAACCCACAGGACCACGTAATCCTACAAGAATGACGCACCCAGCCAAGCTAGGTGTAATAATATTAGGAGAGAAGTAAATAATGAAACTGAATGTATAATAATGCAATTAAAAGCCTGAGTAGATCTATAACCCACTATGATAACGTGATCGTAGAAAAGTAAGTACGTTTATGGAGCAACTTGCAATGTGAACAGACTGGTGTTGTAGTGGCCAGGCAGTTTAGCTTTATGGTCCACTTACTGAGTAATACAGAGATGGTATAATAAACTATATGAAATGTCAAGATATTAATCAAAATAAGATACCAGATACATTAAGCAAATTTCCTAAATTTTCTTTTAACAGATAAGTGAACTATAGATATAAATCCAAGTGTACTCCTGTAAACCTCTTGGGGTCTTGTTCCTAGGACTTTTGTGTATCCATATGCTCTTGCGCTACCCTCCACAGGATGGATTTGGGGTGCACAATAAATTAGCCACTTCACAAGCAAAAAAAAAAATACCTCCCTCCCTCCCTTTCTCTCTCTCCATACCTCCCTTAATCTCTCCCTCCCTCCCTCTCTCCTTCCCTCCTCCCTCCCTCTCTCCTTCCCTCCTCCCTCCCTCTCAACAGAGCCATGCTCAGCACAATAAAACTCAACAATCATCCTTAAAATAGTAAGTCTGTCTTCACTTCTTCACATGATTTCCCTTTTATTAGAGACTTATACATTCTATCTATTGAACTGTAGTAAGGTAATCGTGGAGTCATTAGTGACAAGACCGGTGACACAGGTATTGAATCCTCACCCACTCTCACACCTGTGTCACACCTGCTGTCCTCACCCACTCTCACACCTGTGTCACACCTGCTGTCCTCACCCACTCTCACACCTGTGTCCCACCTGCTGTCCTCACCCACTCTCACACCTGTGTCACACCTGCTGTCCTCACCCACTCTCACACCTGTGTCCCACCTGTTGTCCTCACCCACTCTCACACCTGTGTCACACCTGCTGTCCTCACCCACTCTCACACCGTGTCACACCTGCTGTCCTCACCCACTCTCACACCGTGTCACACCTGCTGTCCTCACCTACTCTCACTCTGTGTCACACCTGCTGTCCTCACCCACTCTCACTCTGTGTCACACCTGCTGTCCTCACCCACTCTCACACCATGTCACACCTGCTGTCCTCACCCACTCTCACTCTGTGTCACACCTGCTGTCCTCACCCACTCTCACACCGTGTCACACCTGCTGTCCTCACCCATTCACACCGTGTCACACCTGCTGTCCTCACCCACTCTCACACCGTGTCACACCTGCTGTCCTCACCCACTCACACCGTGTACACCTGCTGTAATCCACACCAAATTGGTCTTTGTTGCTTTTCACATAGTGAGATCTTAACTGAAGAAGTGTGGGAGTATAGTGGGCGGTGTCGTGGGGCAGTATGGTGGGTGGTGTCGTGGGGCAGTATTATGGGCGGTGTCGTGGGGCAGTATGGTGGGTGGTGTTATGGGGGAGTATGGTGGGGTGGAATGTTGTGGGGAAGTATGGTGGGAGGTGTTGTGAAGGAGTAAAGTGGGTGAGGTGTTGTGGGGAAGAATGGTAGGGTGGAATGTTAAAGGAGTAAGGTGGGGTGGGGGTGTTGTGGGGAAGAATGGTGGGGTGGAATGTTAAAGGAGTAAGGTGGGGTGGGGTGTTGTGGGGAAGAATGGTGGTGTGGAATGTTAAAAGAGTAAGGTGGGGTGGGGTGTTGTGGGGAAGAATGGTGGGGTGGAATGTTAAAGGAGTAAGGTGGGGTGGGGTGTTGTGGGGAAGAATGGTGGTGTGGAATGTTAAAAGAGTAAGGTGGGGTGGGGTGTTGTGGAGAGGAATTGCTTCTGGAGTTTGTTAGTTTTTTGTTTAGCTTGGAGAGAATATGTTCCAGCTCTTGGTCCATCTTTAACCACACTTCTGATGATATGTTCGGTGTGATGTTCACTGCTCACTTCACACATGTCACTTCTCACTTCACACATGTCACTGCTCACTTCACACATGTCACTGATCATTCACACATGTCACTGATCACTTTACACATGTCACTGATCATTCACACATGTCACTGATCACTTTACACATGTCACTGCTCACTTTACACATGTCACTGATCACTTTACACATGTCACTGCTCACTTTACACATGTCACTGATCACTTTACACATGTCACTGATCACTTTACACATGTCACTGATCACTTCACACTCACTGTCACTTTACATGTCACTGCTCACTTTACACATGTCACTGATCACTTTGCACATGTCACTGATCACTTTACACATGTCACTGATCACTTTACACATGTCACTGATCACTTTACACATGTCACTGATCACTTTACACATGTCACTGCTCACTTTACACATGTCACTGATCACTTTACACATGTCACTGATCATTCACACATGTCACTGATCACTTTACACATGTCACTGATCACTTTACACATGTCACTGATCACTTTACACATGTCACTGATCACTTTACACATGTCACTGATCACTTTACACATGTCACTGCTCACTTTACACATGTCACTGATCACTTTACACATGTCACTGATCACTTTACACATGTCACTGATCACTTTACACATGTCACTGATCACTTTACACATGTCACTGATCACTTTACACACGTCACTGCTCACTTTACACATGTCACTGCTCACTTTACACATGTCACTGATCACTTTACACATGTCTCTGATCACTTTACACATGTCACTGATCACTTTACACATGTCACTGATCACTTTACACATGTCACTGATCACTTTACACATGTTACTGATCACTTTACACATGTCACTGCTCACTTTACACATGTCACTGATCACTTTACACATGTCACTGATCACTTTACACATGTCACTGATCACTTTACACATGTCACTGATCACTTTACACACGTCACTGCTCACTTTACACACGTCACTGCTCACTTTACACATGTCACTGCTCACTTTACACATGTCACTGATCACTTTACACATGTCACTGATCACTTTACACACGTCACTGCTCACTTTACACATGTCACTGCTCACTTTACATGTCATGATCACTTACATGTCATTGATCACTTTACACATGTCACTGATCACTTCACACATGTCACTGCTCACTTTACACATGTCACTGATCACTTTACACATGTCACTGATCACTTTACACATGTCACTGCTCACTTTACACATGTCACTGATCACTTTACACATGTCACTGATCACTTTACACATGTCACTGATCACTTCACACATGTCACTGATAACTTTACACATGTCACTGCTCACTTTACACATGTCACTGATCACTTCACACATGTCACTGATCACTTTACACATGTCACTGCTCAGTTTACACATGTCACTGATCACTTCACACATGTCACTGATCACTTTACACATGTCACTGATCACTTTACACATGTCACTGCTCAGTTTACACATGTCACTGATCACTTCACACATGTCACTGCTCAGTTTACACATGTCACTGATCACTTTACACATGTCACTGCTCAGTTTACACATGTCACTGCTCAGTTTACACATGTCACTGATCACTTTACACATGTCACTGCTCAGTTTACACATGTCACTGATCACTTCATTCAACTTAACCATTCTTAAGGTATAAACACTTTCCTGACATCCCTGTCTCAGGTGTGTAGTTCCTACACCACAGGTGTGTAGTTCCTACACCACAGGTGTGTAGTTCCTACACCACAGGTGTGTAGTTCCTACACCACAGGTGTGTAGTTCCTACACCACAGGTGTGTACTTCCTACACCACTGGTGTGTAGTTCCCACACAACAGGTGTGTACTTCCTACACCACTGGTGTGTAGTTCCCACACCACAGGTGTGTAGTTCCCACACCACTGGTGTGTAGTTCCCACGCCACTGGTGTGTAGTTAGCACACCACAGGTGTGTAGTTCCCACACCACAGGTGTGTAGTTCCCACACCACTGCTGTGTAGTTCCCACACCACAGGTGTGTAGTTCCCACACCACAGGTGTTTAGTTACCACACCACAGGTGTGTAGTTCCCACACCACAGGTGTTTAGTTCCCACACCACAGGTGTGTAGTTCCCACACCACAGGTGTGTAGTTCCTACACCACTGCTGTGTAGTTCCCACACCACAGGTGTTTAGTTCCCACACCACAGGTGTGTAGTTCCCACACCACTGGTGTGTAGTTCCCACACCACAGGTGTGTAATTCCCACACCACAGGTGTGTAGTTCCCACACCACAGGTGTGTAGTTCCCACACCACAGGTGTGTAGTTTCTCTTGTTCCTTGCTACATCTTTGGTAAATAGCACATCCCTATCTACCGTGTTGATGACCCTGAGTATCTTGTATAATGTGAAGCTATCTCCCCTTGCTCTTGGTTCCTACATTATTTTATTTTCCGGCATATAAGACGCACGACAGAAGTATCATAACGGCAAATCAGGAGTCATATTCGAAGATTAATTACCTTGTTACTTTACGCTGAAGCGTAACCCAAAGCCACCCTTGACCCTGACCTTGACCCTGACCTTGAACATATAACGCACAGGGGGAAAAAGGCGCGCCTTATATGCCGGAAAATACGTTTTTCACGAGTTGTGACCCCTCAACTGCAGACGCCAATGTTGTAACACTCCTTTGTGTTCTGTCAAGTTAGTGAAAAGGAGACAAATAATGAGAGAGAGAAAATAGAGGCAACTCTTAACCCATTAGAGCGGGAAAAATGGGGACCAATTAGATTTGATCCGAAGAAAGGGAAGGGGCAGCTCCAGTTCCTCGGATCAAGAGGCCGTCACCAGCATGAAGGAGCGAGTCACCTCCCTGGAAGACCAGTACAATGAAGGATGAAGAGTGAGAAGTGTTGTGCTGCTGCTGCTGGTGCTGGTGCTGCTGTTGCTGCTGCTGCTGCTGCTGCTGCTGCTGCTGCTGCTGGTGTGCTGCTGTACGCTGCTGCGCTGCGCTGCTGCTGCTGCTGCCGCTGCTGCTGCTGGTGCTGACATCTGCGCACGCCAGCAGCTGCTGCGCTGCTGCTGCTCAGCGCGCGCGCCGCGCGCCGCTCGCTGGTTGCGCTACTGGTTCCTCTGCTGCCGCCGCTGCCTGTTGCTGCTGCTACTCGCTGCTGCTGCTGCTGCTGCTGCCACTGCTGCTGCTGGTGCGCTGCTGCTGGTTGCACGCTGCTGCGCTGCTGCTGTTGTTGCTGCCTGCTGCTGCTGCTGCTGCTGCTGGTCTGCTTGCTGTTGCTGCTGCTGCTGCTTGCTGCCGCTGCTGCTGCTGCTGCTGCTCTGCTGCTGGTGCTGGTGCTGCTGCTGCTGCTGCTGTTGGTGGTGCTGCTGCTGCTGCCGTCACTCTCTCCTCCTGTAACCAGGCGCTAATTTTAATTCCCTTGTGAAGAGTTGATTAAGACTGTTGCTCCTGCATAATAAGTCCCTGGCTTGGGTTTTTGTCCTTGGCTTATGTCTTTGTTGCTGGGTGATGTCTGTGTCACTGGGTTAGGCTTGCGTCACTGGCTTATGCCTTTGTCACTGGGTTATGTCTGTGTCACTGGGTTAGTTTCTGTCACTGTTATGTTCTGTCACTGGGTTATGTTTCTGTCACTGAGATGTTTCTGTCACTGTTATGTTCTGTCACTGGTTATGTTTCTGTCACTGGGTTATGTGTCTGTCACTGGGTTATGTGTCTCTGCTTACACTGGTGTGTCTGTCACTGTAGTTTCTGTCACTGGTTATGTTTCTGTCACTGGGTATGTTTCTGTCACTGGGTTATGTTTCTGTCACTGGGCTATGTGCTGTCACTGTTTGTGTCTGCACTGGGTTATGTTTCTGTCAGCGTGTATGTTTCTGTCACGTTATGTTTCTGCTCACTGGTTATGTTCTGTCACTGGGTTATGTTCTGTCACTGGGTTATGTGTCTGTCACTGCAGTTCTGTCATGGCGTTAGTTTCTATCACTGGGTTATGTTCTGTCACTGGATTATGTTCTGTCACTGGGTTATGTTTCGTCCTGGTTATGTTTCTGTTACTGGGTTATGTCTGTCACTGGGTTAGTGTCACTGGCTTATGTTCTGTCACTGGGTTATGTGTTGTCACTGGGTTATGTTTCTGTCACTGGTTATGTTCTGTCACTGGGTTATGTTTCTGTCACTGGTTATGTTTCTGTCACTGGGTTATGTTTCTGTCACTGGTTATGTTTCTGTCACTGGGTTATGTTCTGTCACTGGGTTATGTTTCTGTCACTGGGTTATGTTTCTGTCATGGTTATGTTTCTGTCACTGGGTTATGTTTCTGTCACTGGGTTATGTTGTCTGTCACTGGGTTATGTGTCTGTCACTGGGTTATGTTTCTGTCACTGGGTTATGTTTCTGTCATGGGTTAGTCTGTCACTGTATGTGTCTGTCACTGGGTTATGTTTCTGTCACTGGGTTATGTTTCTGTCACTGGGTTATGTTTCTGTCACTGGGTTATGTTTCTGTCACTGGGTTATGTTTCTGTCACTGGTTATGTTTCTGTCACTGGGTTATGTTCTGTCACTGGGTTATGTTTCTGTCACTGGGTTATGTGTGTCTGTTATGTTTGTCACTGGGTATGTGTCTGTCACTTTACCATGTTCTGTATAGGGTTATGTTTATCACGAAGGTTATGTTTTGTCACTGGGTTATGTTTCTGTCACTGGGCTTGTCGCACTGGGTTATGTGTTGTCACTGGGTTAGTGTCTGTCACGGGTTATGTCTGTCACTGGTTAGTCTGTCACTGGTTATGTTCTGTCACTGGTTATGTGTCTGTCACTGGGTAGTTTGTCACTGGTTATGTTCTGTCACTGGGTATGTGTCTGTCACTGGGTTATGTGTCTGTCACTGGTGTTACTGCTTGTCTGTCACTGGGTTATGTTCTGTCACTGCGTATGTCTGTCACTGGTATGTTTCTGTCACTGGGTTATGTTCTGTCACTGGGTTATGTTCTGTCACTGGGTTATGTTCTGTCACTGGTTATGTTCTGTCACTGGGTTATGTTGTCTGTCACTGGGTTATGTTCTGTCACTGGTTAGTTCTGTCACTGTTATGTTCTGTCACTGGTTATGTTCTGTCATGGGTTACTGTTTGTCACTGGGTTATGTGTTCTGTCACTGGGTTATGTGTCTGCACTGGGTTATGTTTCTGTCACTGGTTATGTTCTGTCACTGGGTTATGTTTGTCACTGGGTTTGTTCTGTCACTGTTATGTTATCACTGGGTATGTTTCTTCACTGGGTTATGTTCTGTCACTGGATGTGTCACTGGGTTGTTTGTCACTGGGTTATGTTTCTGTCACTGGGTATGTTCTGTCACTGGGTTAGTTTCTGTCACTGGCTTATGTTCTGTCACTGGGTTATGTTTTTGTCACTGGGTTATGTCTGTCACTGGCTTATGTTCTGTCACTGGGTTATGTTTCTGTCACTGGTTATGTTTCTGTCACTGGGTTATGTTCTCTGTACTGGGTTATGTTCTGTCACTGGGTTATGTCTGTCACTGGGTTATGTTTCTGTCACTGGGTTATGTTTCTGTCACTGGTTATGTTTCGTCACTGGGTTATGTTTCTGTCACTGGGTTATGTTTCTGTCACTGGGTTATGTTTCTGTCACTGGTTATGTTTCTGTCACTGGGTTATGTTTCTGTCACTGGGTTATGTTCTGTCACTGGGTTATGTTTCTGTCACTGGGTTATGTTTCTGTCACTGGGTTATGTTTCTGTCACTGGTTATGTTTTGTCATGGTGTCGACTGGTTATGTTCTGTCACTGGGTTATGTTCTGTCACTGGGGTTTACTGTTTGCTGTCACTGGGTTCTGCATGGTTTCTGTCACTGGTTATGTTTCTGTCACTGGGTTATGTTTCTGTCACTGGTTATGTTTCTGTCACTGGTTATGTTCTGTACTGGGTTATGTTCTGTCACTGGTTATGTTTCTTGTCACTGGGTTATGTTTCTGTCACTGGGTTATGTTTCTGTCACTGGGTTATGTTTCTGTCACTGGGTTATGTTCTGTCACTGGGTTATGTGTCTGTCACTGGGTTATGTTCTGTCACTGGTTATGTTCTGTCACTGGGTTATGTTTCTGTCACTGGTTATGTTTCACTGGGTTATGTTTCTGTCACTGGTTATGTTTTGTCACTGGTTATGTTCTGTCACTGGGTTATGTTCTGTCATGGGTTATGTTCTGTCACTGGGTTATGTTTCTGTCACTGGGTTATGTTTCTGTCACTGGGTTATGTTTGTCACTGGGTTATGTTTCTGTCACTGGGTTATGTTCTGTCACTGGGTTATGTTTTGTCACTGGGTTATGTTCTGTCACTGGTTATGTTTCTGTCACTGGGTTATGTTCTGTCACTGGGTAGTTTCTGTCACTGGTTATGTTCTGCACTGGGTTATGTTTCTGTCACTGGTTATGTTTCTGTCACTGGGTTATGTTTCGTCACTGGGTTATGTTTTGTCATGGGTTATGTTTCTGTCACTGGGTTATGTTCTGTCACTGGGTTATGTTTCTGTCACTGGGTTATGTTCTGTCACTGGGTTATGTTTCTGTCACTGGGTTATGTTTCTGTCACTGTTATGTTCTGTCACTGGTTATGTTTCTGTCACTGGGTTATGTTCTGTCACTGGGTTATGTTCTGTCACTGGGTTATGTTTCTGTCACTGGGTTATGTTTCTGTCACTGGGTTATGTTTCTGTCACTGGGTTATGTTTCTGTCACTGGGTTATGTTCTGTCACTGGGTTATGTTTCTGTCACTGGGTTATGTTCTGTCACTGGGTTATGTTTCTTCACTGGTTATGTGTCTGTCACTGGGTTATGTTTCTGTCACTGGGTTATGTTTCTGTCACTGGGTTATGTTTCTGTCACTGGGTTATGTTTCTGTCACTGGTTATGTTCTGTCACTGGGTTATGTGTCTGTCACTGGGTTATGTTCTGTCACTGGGTTATGTTCTGTCACTGGGTTATGTTTCTGTCACTGCGTTATGTTTATGTCACTGGGTTATGTTTTTGTCACTGGGTTATGTTTCTGTCACTGGGTTATGTTTCTGTCACTGGGTTATGTTTTTGTCACTGGGTTATGTGTCTGTCACTGGGTTATGTGTCTGTCACTGGGTTATATTTCTGTCACTGGATTATGTTTCTGTCACTGGGTTATGTTTTTGTCACTGGATTATGTATCTGTCACTGGGTTATGTGTCTGTCACTGGGTTATGTGTCTGTCACTGGGTTATGTGTCTGTCACTGGGTTATGTTTCTATCACTGGGTTATGTGTCTGTCACTGGGTTATGTTTCTGTCACTGGGTTATGTTTCTGTCACTGGGTTATGTTTCTGTCACTGGGTTATGTTTCTGTCACTTGGTTATGTTTCTGTCACTGGGTTATGTGTCTGTCACTGGGTTATGTGTCTGTCACTGGGTTATGTGTCTGTCACTGGGTTATGTTTCTGTCACTGGGTTATGTTTCTGTCACTGGGTTATGTTTCTGTCACTGGGTTATGTTTTTGTCACTGGGTTATGTGTCTGTCACTGGGTTATGTGTCTGTCACTGGGTTATGTTTCTGTCACTGGGTTATGTTTCTGTCACTGGGTTATGTTTCTGTCACTGGGTTATGTGTCTGTCACTGGGTTATGTGTCTGTCACTGGGTTATGTTTCTGTCACTGGGTTATGTGTCTGTCACTGGGTTATGTGTCTGTCACTGGGTTATGTGTCTGTCACTGGGTTATGTTTCTGTCACTGGGTTATGTTTCTGTCACTGCGTTATGTTTATGTCACTGGGTTATGTTTTTGTCACTGGGTTATGTGTCTGTTACTGGGTTATGTGTCTGTCACTGGGTTATGTGTCTGTCACTGGGTTATGTGTCTGTCACTGGGTTATGTGTCTGTCACTGGGTTATGTGTCTGTCACTGGGTTATGTTTCTGTCACTGGGTTATGTGTCTGTCACTGGGTTATGTGTCTGTCACTGGGTTATGTGTCTGTCACTGGGTTATGTGTCTGTCACTGGGTTATGTGTCTGTCACTGGGGTTTGTCTTGTACAAGAATGACATACTTGTTTATGTTGCTGACGTCACTTGGAAGACTTCAGTGAGAACATTGTTCGGTGTTGTTTACTCTGTCGTCGGTAAACATTGCTCGGTGTTGTTTACTCTGTCGTCGGTAAACATTGTTCGGTGTTGTTCACTCTTGCGTTAGTGAACATTGTTCAGTGTTGTTCACTCCGACGTTTGGTAATGAGATGGAACAGTTGTGTGGAACACGGTGTGACCGCGAGCATAACACTGAAGGCTCTATATAGTGCAGAGTAATTCACAGCTACCAAGCGGAAGCCGAGTGTGGCTCAAGGTATAGAGGAGAAAGGAGGAGGAGAAAAAGGAGTGAGGAAAAGAAAGTGGAATGAGGAGAAAAGTGACCTCCTATACTACAGGAGTGACCACCACTACTATTACTCTAGTATTGGAAGGACCTCCACCATTAACACAGTACTAGGAAGGACCTCCACCATTAACATTGTACTAGGAAGGACCTCCACCATTAACATTGTACCAGGAAGGACCTCCACCATTAACACTGTACTAGGAAGGACCTCCACCATTAACATTGTACTAGGAAGGACCTCCACCATTAACACTGTACTAGGAAGGACCTCCACCATTAACATTGTACCAGGAAGGACCTCCACCATTAACACTGTACTAGGAAGGACCTCCACCATTAACATTGTACTAGGAAGGACCTCCACCATTAACACTGTACTAGGAAGGACCTCCACCAATAACACTGTACTAGAAAGGACTTCCACTATTAACACTGTACTAGGAAGGGCCTCCACCATTACCACTGTACTAGGAAGGACCTCCACCATTAACACTGTACTAGGAAGGACCTCCACCATTAACACTTTACTAGGAAGGACCTCCACCATTAACACTGTACTAGGAAGGACCTCCACCATTAACACTGTACTAGGAAGGACCTCCACCATTAACACTGTACTAGGAAGGACCTCCACCATTAACACTGTACTAGGAAGGACCTCCACCATTAACACTGTACTAAGAAGGACCTCCACCATTAACACTGTACTAGGAAGGGCCTTCACCAGTACCACTCTAATAATCTCCATCAATATATTAATAACCAAGGCGCCAGCAACTACGACATGGTGATGAATGAGATACTGTGTAACACATGGGTATATTAATTATTTAAACGTTTCTCCAGCCAGTGGCTTCATCAGTCCAACACCCCAGCTTCGGCTGGCGAAACGTTTCCCTAATGAAGATAACTAAGTGTTGCATACGTATCTCATTCATCAACTTGTCGGTTTTCCAAGCCATTTATTCTGCAATTCCAAAATGATTTCCAGCAAAATCAAATAGGCTCTGGAGGGATGATCACGGTGGTCAGCGTTAAGTGGGGGTGTTTACGACGACCTCGCTGAGGACGCAACACATGTAGCAGTTTAAGCTTCGAGCTGCACTTCACAGAGATATCGTCAGCGTTCTCGGTAACTAGACAATGATAAACACTGGTGCGAAATAAGATGTAAGCGAACAGTGACAGATGTTTCGCCCACGCTTGACTCTGAGACAAGTTTGTGGTTTGCTTAATTAAATTCATTAGCACGTATAATTCACACTTCACTGTGCTGAGTGTGGGAAGTAATTAATGACCCAGTTATGGTTAGGATCACTTGGCTGACTTCTTACTAGCCTACTACCAGAGAGTAGAGTGGATCCTGGCTAGGAGGACACCAGGAAGCAACAAGCACTCCATTACCAGACAACAGAGTGGATCCTGGCTAGGAGGACACCAGGAAGCAACAAGCACTCCATTACCAGACAACAGAGTGGATCCTGGCTAGGAGGACACCAGGAAGCAACAAGCACTCCATTACCAGACAGTAGAGTGGATCCAGGATAGGAGGACACCAGGAAGCAACAAGCACTCCATTACCAGACAGTAGAGTGGATCCTGGCTAGGAGGACACCAGGAAGCAACAAGCACTCCATTACCAGACAACAGAGTGGATCCTGGCTAGGAGGACACCAGGAAGCAACAAGCACTCCATTAACAGACAGTAGAGTGGATCCTGGCTAGGAGGACACCAGGAAGCAACAAGCACTCTATTACCAGACAGTAGAGTGATCCTGGCTAGGAGGACACCAGGAAGCAACAAGCACTCCACTACCAGACAATAGAGTGGATCCTGGCTAGGAGGACACCAGAAGCAACAAGCACTCCATTACCAGAAAACAGAGTGGATCCTGGCTAGGAGGACACCAGGAAGCAACAAGCACTACATTACCAGACAGTAGAGTGGATCCTGGCTAGGAGGACACCAGGAAGCAACAAGCACTCCATTACCAGACAGTAGAGTGGATCCTGGCTAGGAGGACACCAGGAAGCAACAAGCACTCCATTAACAACAGTAGTGGATCCTGGCTAGGAGGACACCAGGAAGCAACAAGCACTCCATTACCAGACAGTAGAGTGTATCCTGGCTAGGAGGACACCAGGAAGCAACAAGCACTCCATACCAGACAATAGAGTGGATCCTGGCTAGGAGGACACCAGGAAGCAACAAGCACTTCATTACCAGACAGTAGAGTGGATCCTGGCTAGGAGGACACCAGGAAGCAACAAGCACTTCATTACCAGACAGTAGAGTGGATCCTGGCTAGGAGGACACCAGGAAGCAACAAGCACTCATTACCAGACAGTAGAGTGGATCCTGGCTAGGAGGACACCAGGAAGCAACAAGCACTCCATTACCAGACAACAGAGTGGATCCTGGCTAGGAGGACACCAGGAAGCAACAAGCACTCCATTAACAGACAGTAGAGTGGATCCTGGCTAGGAGGACACCAGGAAGCAACAAGCACTCCATTACCAGACAGTAGAGTGTATCCTGGCTAGGAGGACACCAGGAAGCAACAAGCACTCCACTACCAGACAATAGAGTGGATCCTGGCTAGGAGGACACCAGGAAGCAACAAGCACTTCATTACCAGACAGTAGAGTGGATCCTGGCTAGGAGGACACCAGGAAGCAACAAGCACTTCATTACCAGACAACAGAGTGGATCCTGGCTAGGAGGACACCAGGAAGCAACAAGCACTCCATTCCCAAAGACAGCAGAGTGGATCCTGCTAGGAGGACACAAAGGAAGCAACAAGCACTCCATTACCAGACAGTAGAGTGATCCTGGCTAGGAGGACACCAGGAAGCAACAAGCACTCCATTACCAGACAAAGAGTGGATCCTGGCTAGGAGGACACCAGGAAGCAACAAGCACTCCATTACCAGACAGTAGAGTGGATCCTGGCTAGGAGGACACCAGGAAGCAACAAGCACTCCATTACCAGACAGTAGAGTGGATCCTGGCTAGGAGGACACCAGGAAGCAACAAGCACTTCATTACCAGACAGTAGAGTGGATCCTGGCTAGGAGGACACCAGGAAGCAACAAGCACTCCACTACCAGACAGAGAGTGGATCCTGGCTAGGAGGACACCAGGAAGCAACAAGCACTCCATTACCAGACAAGAGTGGATCCTGGCTAGGAGGACACCAGGAAGCAACAAGCACTCCATTACCAAACAGTAGAGTGGATCCTGGATAGGAGGACACCAGGAAGCAACAAGCACTCCACTACCAGACAGTAGAGTGGATCCTGGCTAGGAGAACACCAGGAAGCAACAAGCACTCCACTACCAGACAACAGAGTGGATCCTGGCTAGGAGGACACCAGGAAGCAACAAGCACTCCATTACCAGACAGTAGAGTGGATCCTGGCTAGGAGGACACCAGGAAGCAACAAGCACTCCATTACCAGACAGTAGAGTGGATCCTGGCTAGGAGGACACCAGGAAGCAACAAGCACTCCATTACCAGACAGTAGAGTGGATCCTGGATAGGAGGACACCAGGAAGCAACAAGCACTCCATTACCAGACAGTAGAGTGGATCCTGGATAGGAGGACACCAGGAAGCAACAAGCACTCCACTACCAGACAGTAGAGTGGATCCTGGCTAGGAGGACACCAGGAAGCAACAAGCACTCCATTACCAGACAAGAGTGGATCCTGGCTAGGAGGACACCAGGAAGCAACAAGCACTCCACTCCAGACAAAGAGTGGATCCTGGCTAGGAGGACACCAGGAAGCAACAAGCACTCCACTACCAGACAACAGAGTGGATCCTGGCTAGGAGGACACCAGGAAGCAACAAGCACTCCACTACCAGACAACAGAGTGGATCCTGGCTAGGAGGACACCAGGAAGCAACAAGCACTCCACTACCAGACAACAGAGTGGATCCTGGCTAGGAGGACACCAGGAAGCAACAAGCACTCCACTACCAGACACAGAGTGGATCCTGGCTAGGAGGACACAGGAAGCAACAAGCACTCCACTACCAGACAACAGAGTGGATCCTGGCTAGGAGGACACTAGGAAGCAACAAGCACTCCATTACCAGACAGTAGAGTGGATCCTGCATAGGAGGACACCAGGAAGCAACAAGCACTCCACTACCAGAGAGTAGAGTGGATCCTGGCTAGGAGGACACCAAGAAGCAACAAGCACTCCATTACCAGACAACAGAGTGGATCCTGGCTAGGAGGACACCAGGAAGCAACAAGCACTCCACTCCCAGACAACAGAGTGGATCCTGGCTAGGAGGACACCAGGAAGCAACAAGCACTCCACTACCAGACAACAGAGTGGATCCTGGCTAGGAGGACACCAGGAAGCAACAAGCACTCCCTACCAGACAACAGAGTGGATCCTGGCTAGGAGGACACCAGGAAGCAACAAGCACTCCACTACCAGACAACAGAGTGGATCCTGGCTAGGAGGACACCAGGAAGCAACAAGCACTCCACTACCAGACAACAGAGTGGATCCTGGCTAGGAGGACACAGGAAGCAACAAGCACTCCACTACCAGACAACAGAGTGGATCCTGGCTAGGAGGACACCAGGAAGCAACAAGCACTCCACTACCAGACAACAGAGTGGATCCTGGCTAGGAGGACACCAGGAAGCAACAAGCACTCCACTACCAGACAACAGAGTGGATCCTGGCTAGGAGGACACCAGGAAGCAACAAGCACTCCACTACCAGACAACAGAGTGGATCCTGGCTAGGAGGACACCAGGAAGCAACAAGCACTCCACTACCAGACAACAGAGTGGATCCTGGCTAGGAGGACACCAGGAAGCAACAAGCACTCCACTACCAGACAACAGAGTGGATCCTGGCTAGGAGGACACCAGGAAGCAACAAGCACTCCACTACCAGACAACAGAGTGGATCCTGGCTAGGAGGACACCAGGAAGCAACAAGCACTCCACTACCAGACAACAGAGCAGCGAAGCTGACACCGAACTTCCTGTTTGACTTCTTCTTCCCACCCAAAGAATCTTGTTGTTTACCTCTGGGCTGCAACTCCCAGGGAAAGGGTCAACTTGCAAGCGAGAACGAATGACAAACATCTCGGGGCAGCGTTCAGTTAAGGTTTTTGCAGGTCTCTGCCTCCCTGGAGAGGTGTCCAGGCAGCGTAGCCATAGCACCAGTGCTGACCATAATCAATCCACCAAGGAAAGGACTTAGAAAACCGACCTCTTAAATGGAGTGCGTGGGAGGGGAGTGTGTAAGCGATGTATGAGTGCGTGGGCTGGGGAGTTAGTGTGGGTGTGAGTGCTTGGTCGTGGTCGTGATTTCATGTGCGTGGATGTGAGTGCGTGGGCCTAAGTGTATGGGGGCGTTAATTAACCACGATATAAAACAATGATGAATGTTGTACATACAGTGTGTACAAACAATGCAGTTAACCTGTTTTATCTGAACTTCTCCTAGTTTTTCCTTACAGCTTCTACCAAGACTTCTATTGCACTTCATTTATTTCTTATTGTTTAATTATGTTTCTTCTTTTAAATCTTCTTTTCCGTATCTTCTCCTTATACATATTTTTCTTAAATTTCTTCGTCTTTTTCTTCTACATCTCTTCCTTCTTCCTTGTGGTAAGGAGCGTGTGAGGCAAAGGCAATAAAGATTAATCGTGGAAATCCTCCACTACAAGAGTTTCTGCTGCAAATAGACCGATAATCTGCCGATAATTGATGGCAAGAGAGACGTTAGTGGCTGCGCCTTCTTTCTTCTTGCTCTTTATTTCTTCTCTGTACTTCTTTTCACTCTTTACTTCATTCTCAAGAAACTCTTCCATGTCTTGATTCAATCTTCTTGGTCCACTTTAGTCTTCCTGGTCTTCTTCAATCTTCTTGGTCCTCTTCAATCTTCAACGTCTTCTTCCCATTCTGCTTTTATATATTTCTTTTCTTCTCGTGCATCACTTCTCCTTTCTTCATTGTGCCTGCTCCTCCTTCTTCTTCTCTTCCTCCTCCTGCTAATTCCTAGCTTGTAGTTGAGCTGACTAAGAAGAGACTTTTAACTTGAAGAGAACTTCCCATTAGAGACGACATGACAACCTCTTCTAGGGGCACTCCTCTTCTAAGAGTGCTTCTCCTCTAAGAGCACTCCTCTTCTAAGAGTGCTTCTCCTCTAAGAGTGCTTCTCTTCTAAGAGCGCTTCTCTTCTATGGACATACTTCCTCTTAGAACACTCATTTTCTACGAACACTCCTCTTCCATAAGGTCTCCTCTAACAGCACTTCTCTTTTAGTTGACCTTAATATTCGTCCAGTCCTGGTCTAGGACTACAAGTTACCTGTCGACCAGACCAGAAGTTACCTGTCAACCAGACCAGAAGGTACCTGTCAACCAGACCAGAAGTTACCTGTCGACTAGACCAGAAGTTACCTGTCAACCAGACCAGAAGGTACCTGTCGACCAGACCAGAAGGTACCTGTCGACCAGACCAGAAGTTACCTGCCGACCAGACCAGAAGCTACCTGTCAACCAGACCAGAAGCTACCTGTCAACCAGACCAGAAGCTACCTGTCGACCCTCCCTTTTCTTCGTCCCTCCTCACCTCCCCCAATCCATCCCCCCTCCCCATTCTCTTATCATTTTCACAGTGACATACGCACACACACACACACACACACACACACACACACACACACACACACACACACACACACACACACACACACACACACACACACACATATATATATATATATATATATATATATATATATATATATATATATATATATATATATATGTATATATATATATATATATACATATATATATGATATAATTTGGACTATAAACAAATGACTGAATATAAATATGCCTTGTACATTCTGTTTTCCAGTCATTATATATTGATGAACGGCTGTTTAAATCCCGTTAAAGTCCCACCGTTATGCCGTTTAAATCCCACCTTGTATCAGGTATTATTGAGGCGTAATTGTGACCGGCCTGCCGTTGTTGCAGGTGTCTGCCCTTGTTGCAGGTGTCTTCTGTTGTTGCAGGTGTCTACATACACACACACACACACATACAACAGGCCTAGTGTCTAATCGACATGTGCCTAGGACAAAATGGTAGCTAACACCACACACACACACACACAGATGTTCCAGAGAGGGGACACAGAAACAAGGGGTCACAATTGGAAGTTGAAGTCTCCTATGAGTCAAAGGGATGTTAGGAAGTATTTCTTCAGTCATAGAGTTGTCAGGAAGTGGAATAGCCTAGAAAGCGACGTAGTGGAGGCAGGAACTATACATAGTTTTAAGACGAGGTTTGATAAAGCTCATGGAGCAGGGAGAGAGAGGACCTAGTAGCAATCAGTGAAGAGGCGGGGCCAGGAGCTATGACTCGACCCCTGCAACCACAAATAGGTGAGTAAATAGATGAGTACATACATAGACACACACTTGATGGCAGACATTACCTACAAAAGCCTCTTCTAAATTAGTACAGTTAATATCTTCACCTACTCACTGATCTGTGTGTACTGGTGATTCTACTTCTGGCTATTACTAGTTCTACTGTGACTATCACAATAGTCTGCTTATACTAATGAGATTGTTACTGACTCAACTGCTCCACTCTCAACTGATTGTCAAATGGGGCAGTAGCTGAACAAGCTTCAGGAACCTGCTGACTTCAGATTGCTCCATCCATTGACTGTTCAGCATATAACAGTCCACGTGGGTTTAGCGAAGTAGCAAGTGTGAGAGGTAACATCTGGCTTCTGTTATCCCTCACCACACCCTGCTGTACCTTACTGTTCAGTGTAACTTACTGTCACTACACCCTGCTGTACCTTACTGTTCAGTGTAACTTACTGTCACCACACCCTGCTGTACCTTACTGTTCAGTGTAACTTACTGTCACTACACCCTGCTGTACCTTACTGTTCAGTGTAACTTACTGTCACCACACCCTGCTGTACCTTACTGTTCAGTGTAACTTACTGTCACCACACCCTGCTGTACCTTACTGTTCAGTGTAACTTACTGTCACTACACCCTGCTGTACCTTACTGTTCAGTGTAACTTACTGTCACTACACCCTGCTGTACCTTACTGTTCAGTGTAACTTACTGTCACCACACCCTGCTGTACCTTACTGTTCAGTGTAACTTACTGTCACTACACCCTGCTGTACCTTACTGTTCAGTGTAACATAAAACAATATAAGCTGACTCAGAAGTCTTGAATAATAGATTTGTAATTGAGCATGTTGATCGTGAAGGCTCTGGCAACTCCTCCCACTTGGACCGTCCCTGGTACACGTACCCCCAGGGGTAGGCAAAGGGACTTTCAGGGGATACACAAGTGAGTTATAAATTTGTGCGTTATTGTTATTGCTCCTTTATTTTTGTTTCAACTCACCGGCACCTCCCACCAAGGCAGTGTGACCACCGAGGTAGTGTGACCACCGAGGCAGTGTGACCACCGAGGTAGTGTGACCACCGAGGCAGTGTGACCACCGAGGTAGTGTGACCACCGAGGCAGTGTGACTACCGAGGCAGTGTGACCACCGAGGCAGTGTGACCACCGAGGCAGTGTGACCACCGAGGCAGTGTGACCACCGAGGCAGTGTGACCACCGAGGCAGTGTGACCACCGAGGCAGTGTGACCACCGAGGTAGTGTGACCACCGAGGCAGTGTGACCACCGAGGCAGTGTGACCACCGAGGCAGTGTGACCACCGAGGCACTGTGACCACCGAGGCAGTGTGACCACCGAGGTAGTGTGACCACCGAGGCAGTGTGACCACCGAGGCAGGGTGACCACCGAGGTAGTGTGACCACCGAGGCAGTGTGACCACCGAGGCAGTGTGACCACCGAGGAAGGGTGATCACCGAGGCAGGGTGACCACCGAGGCAGGATGACCACCGAGGCAGGGTGACAACCGAGGCAATGTGACCACCGAGGCAGGGTGACCACCGAGGCAGTGTGACCACCGAGGCAGGGTGACCACCGAGGTAGGGTGACCACTGAGGCAGTGTGACTACCGAGACAGGGTGACCACGGAGGCAGGGTGACCACCGAAGCAGTGTGACCACCGAGGCAGTGTGAACACCGATGTAGTGTGACCACCGAGGCAGTGTGACCACCCTGGCAGGGTGACCACCGAGGTAGTGTGACCACCGAGGCAGTGTGACCACCGAGGCAGTGTGACCACCGAGGAAGGGTGATCACCGAGGCAGGGTGACCACCGAGGCAGGGTGACCACTGAGGCAGGGTGACCACCGAGGCAATGTGACCACCGAGGCAGGGTGACCACCGAGGCAGTGTGACCACCGAGGCAGGGTGACCACCGAGGTAGGGTGACCACTGAGGCAGTGTGACTACCGAGAGAGGGTGACCACGGAGGCAGGGTGACCACCGAGGCAGGGTGACCACCGAGGCAGGGTAACCACCGAGGCAGGGTGACTACCGAGACAGGGTGACCACGGAGGCAGGGTGACCACCGAGGCAGGGTGACCACCGAGGCAGGGTAACCACCGAGGCAGGGTGACCACCGAGGCAGGGTGACCACCGAGGCAGGGTGACCACCGAGGCAGGGTGACCACCGAGGCAGGGTGACCACCGAGGCAGGGTGACCACCGAGGCAGGGTGACCTGAACAGAAAATCGAAAGTTTTGTTTTTTACATGTAGTAATTTATACAGAAGGGGTTACTAGCCCCTTGCTCCTGGCATTTTAGTCGCCCCTTATGACACATGGCTGACGGAGGAAAGATTCTTTCCACTTCCCCATGGAGATGAAAGGAAGTAAATAGCAACAAGAGCTACTAAGAAAACTCAGATGGGTGTGAATACACGTACGTGTACATGATGTGTATTGTGACCGAAGAACAAGTACAAGTAGCAAGATGTACCTGTTATCTTGCGTGTTTATCACACATCAACATTCCTACCAGCGTGTAAACCAATTACAAGTTTCTGTATCACACTCATCTGACAGGAAGGTCGCACCTTCCTGGCTTGTTGCTGTATCACACTCATCTGGCAGGAGGATCGGACCTTCCTGGCTTGTTGCTGTATCACACTCATCTGGCAGGAGGGTCGGACCTTCCGAGCTTGTTGCTGTACACACTCATCTGCAGGAGGGTGCACTTCCACAGGCTTAGTACTGTATCACACTCATCTGGCAGAGGGTCGACCTTCCTGGCTCTGTTAGCTGTATCACACTCATCTGGCAGGAGGGTCGACCTTCCTGGCTTGTTCTGTATCACACTCATCTGGCAGGAGGTCGCACCTTTCTGGCTTGTTACTGTATCACACTCATCTGGCAGGAGGATCGGACCTTCCTGGCTTGTTACTGTATCACACTCATCTGGCAGGAGGATCGGACCTTCCTGGCTTGTTACTGTATCACACTCATCTGGCAGGAGGATCGCACCTATCTGGCTTGTTGCTATATCACACTCATCTGGCAGGAGGGTCGCACCTTTCTGGCTTGTTGCTGTATCACACTCATCTGGCAGGAGGGTCGCACCTTCCTGGCTTGTTACTGTATCACACTCATCTGGCAATAGGGTCGCACCTTCCTGGCTTGTTACTGTATCACACTCATCTGGCAGGAGGGTCGCACCTTCCTGGCTTGTTACTGTATCACACTCATCTGGCAGGAGGGTCGCACCTTCCTGGCTTGTTACTGTATCACACTCATCTGGCAGGAGGGTCGGACCTTCCTGGCTTGTTACTGTATCACACTCATCTGGCAGGAGGGTCGCACCTTCCTGGCTTGTTCTGTATCACACTCATCTGGCAGGACGAGGAGGGTGCACTCGGCTGTACGTATACACTACGGGAGGATCGGACCTCCGGCTTGTTGCTGTATCACACTCATGGCAGGGGACTCGGACTTACCTGGCTGTTACTCTATCAGACCACGGAGGAGGGTCGACCTTCCTGGCTTGTTGCTTATCACACTCATCTGGCAGGAGGTCGACCTTCTGGCTTGTTCTGTATCACACTCATCTGGCGGAGGGTCGACCTTCCTGGCTTGTTACTGTATCACACTCATCTGGCAGGAGGTCGACCTTCCTGGCTTGTTACTGTATCACATCTATCGAGGGGTTTGCCCTTGCCTGGCTTTTACTGCTATCCACTCATGCTGCAGGAGTCACCTTCCTGGCATGTAGGTGTACTCACATGCTCACTGGCTAGGAGGTCGGACCTTCCTGGCTTGTTGCTGTATCACACTCATCTGGCAGGAGGGTCCACCTTCCTGGCTTGTTCTGTATCACACTCAATCTCAGCAGGTGACCTTCATAGCTTTCTGTATCCACTCATCTGGCAGGAGGGTCGCACCTTCCTGGCTTGTTCGTATCACACTCATCTGGCAGGAGGTCGACCTTCTGGCTTGTTCTGTATCACACTCATCTGGCAGGAGGATCGACCTTCCTGGCTTGTTGCTGTATCACACTCATCTGGCAGGAGGATCGACCTTCTGGCTTGTTACTGTATCACACCATCTGGTGGAGGGATCGGACCTTCCTGGCTTGTTACTGTATCACACTCATCTGGCAGGAGGGTCGCACCTTCTGGCTTGTTGCTGTATCACACTCATCGGCAGGAGGGTCGCACCTTCTGGCTGTGCTGTACCCTCACTGGCAGAGGGTCGCACCTTCCTGGCTGTTACTGTATCACACTCATCTGGCAGGAGGGTCGCACCTTCCTGGCTTGTTACTGATCACACTCATCTGGCAGGAGGGTCGCACCTCCGGCTGTGACTGTTCACACTCATCTGGCAGGAGGTCGGACCTTCCTGGCTTGTTACTGTATCACACTCATCTGGCAGGAGGGTCGACCTTCCTGGCTTGTTGCTGTATCACACTCATCTGGCAGGAGGGTCGCACCTTCCTGGCTTGTTCTGTATCACACTCATCTGCAGAGGGGACCCTCGGCTTGTTGCTGTATCACACTCATCTGGCAGGAGGTCGCACCTTCCGGCTTGTTACTGTATCACACTCATCTGGCAGGAGGCGCACCTTCCTTACTTGTACATACACTCATCTGGCAGGAGGATCGACTGTCCATGACTTTGCGATCCACTCTGTACAAGGAGGTCGGACCTTCCTGCTTGTTCTGTATCACACTCATCTGGCAGGAGGTCGACCTTCTGGCTTGTTCTTATCACACTCATCTGGCAGGAGGTCGACCTTCCTGGCTTGTTGCTGTATCACACTCATCTGGCAGGAGGATCGACCTTCCTGGCTTTCTGTATCACACTCATCTGGCAGAGGTCGACCTTCCTGGCTTGTTGTAATCACACTCATCTGGCAGGAGGGTCGCACCTTCCTGGCTTGTTCTGTATCACACTCATCTGGCAGGAGGTCGGACCTTCTGGCTTGTTACTGATCACACTCATCTGGCAGGAGGGTCGACCTTCTGGCTTGTTCTTATCACACTCATCTGGCAGGAGGGTCGCACCTTCGCTTGTTGATGTATCACACTCATCTGGCAGGAGGGTCGGACCTTCCTGGCTGTTGCTGTATCACACTCATCTGGCAGGGGTCGCACCTTCCTGGCTTGTTACTGTATCACACTCATCTGGCAGGAGGATCGCACCTTCCTGGCTTGTTACTGTATCACACTCATCTGGCAGGAGGGTCGCACCTTCCTGGCTTGTTACTGTATCACACTCATCTGGCAGGAGGGTCGGACCTTCCTGGCTTGTTGCTGTATCACACTCATCTGGCAGGAGGGTCGCACCTTCCTGGCTTGTTACTGTATCACACTCATCTGGCAGGAGGGTCGCACCTTCCTGGCTTGTTGCTGTATCACACTCATCTGGCAGGAGGATCGGACCTTCCTGGCTTGTTGCTGTATCACACTCATCTGGCAGGAGGGTCGGACCTTCCTGGCTTGTTGCTGTATCACCTCATCTGGCAGGAGGTCGGACCTTCCTGGCTTGTTGCTGTATCACACTCATCTGGCAGGAGGGTCGCACCTTCCTGGCTTGTTCTGTATCACACTCATCTGGCAGGAGGGTCGCACCTTCCTGGCTTGTTACTGTATCACACTCATCTGGCAGGAGGATCGGACCTTCCTGGCTTGTTGCTGTATCACACTCATCTGGCAGGAGGGTCGCACCTTCCTGGCTTGTTGCTGTATCACACTCATCTGGCAGGAGGATCGGACCTTCCTGGCTTGTTACTGTATCACACTCATCTGGCAGGAGGATCGGACCTTCCTGGCTTGTTGCTGTATCACACTCATCTGGCAGGAGGATCGGACCTTCCTGGCTTGTTGCTTTATCACACTCATCTGGCAGGAGGGTTGGACCTTCCTGGCTTGTTACTGTATCACACTCATCTGGCAGGAGGGTCGCACCTTCCTGGCTTGTTACTGTATCACACTCATCTGGCAGGAGGATCGCATCTTCCTGGCTTGTTACTGTATCACACTCATCTGGCAGGAGGGTTGGACCTTTCTGGCTTGTTGCTGTATCACACTCATCTGGCAGGAGGGTTGGACCTTCCTGGCTTGTTACTGTATCACATTCATCTGGCAGGAGGATCGGACCTTCCTGGCTTGTTGCTGTATCACACTCATCTGGCAGGAGGGTCGCACCTTCCTGGCTTGTTACTCTTTACCGATCTACTACTCTTTTTAAATTTATATATTTAAATTCAGTAGTTGATAGTCAAGCGTAAAGTTTCCAGATATTGAGGTTTATATTTAATAAAAGTATTTTAGTGTTGTACATAAAAGGATATAAAATCGTAGTGCTGTTTTTAAAATATCAACATTGAATATGTGTTGGCTGGGCGTCAGCACTATATGGGCGTCAGCACTATATGGGCGTCAGCACTATATGGGCGTCAGCACTATATGGGCGTCAGCACTATATGGGCGTCAGCACTATATGGGCGTCAGCACTATATGGGCGTCAGCACTATATGGGCGTCAGCACTATATGGGCGTCAGCACTATATGGGCGTCAGCACTATATGGGCGTCAGCACTATATGGGCGTCAGCACTATATGGGCGTCGCCCTCACTGACTGAGACAAGTGTAAATATTCCTTGTCATGATAAACTATTGGCAATGTATGCCTAAATTATAATATATTTAAAAAAAAATGTGTATGCTTTCTTTATTAACACGAACACATTATAATATTCTGCGTCTTTATTGTCGCGTTGTATAAGATTGTTCCTTGTTGCAATGTAACAAAGTTTTTGTTTCCCAACTTTATCTTCTTCCTCTATGACCTATGGCTAAGGTTCTGAAATTTGTCCTGACTGTATGACTATCTCTGACATTATTTAAGGGAGACTATTTTTTTACATCAGTACAAAGGTGTACATAATTGATAATGCAGAGCATCAAGAGGTACACGATCGACAAGTTTGGGAACCATTGCCTCAGAAGACGATGTATCTACGGTAGTTTCCTGCACTAGCCAAGCGCTTGTCCTGCTGGCTCTTGTATGACTGTTTTGTCTTCGTGCTTCCCATATTAGAGGATAGTTTACTCCATTATTCAACTGTGTAAAAACAAACATGAATGCAGTATAATGCGATCCTTTATTGACTACGTTTCGCCAACACAGTGGGATTTATCAAGTCACCAACAGATGTGTCTGGGTAAAGAGTACAAGTGGAGAATGCTGGGTAGGCTGGGTTTGGGACGGACCTGTGAGGAACCGCCTAGAATGTTGGGTAGATTAGATCTGACAAGAACCTGCACGGGATGGGCGGGTGTGTATGTTGTTCGTAGGATAACGATGAAGACGTTTCTTGGCAAGGGGTTCAGCTATGTTATAGAAGCCGTTATTCTGGTTGAAATTGATAGATATACAGATAAGTGATGATTTCAGGATTCTGCGGTACTGTCTTCTTCCCCTGGCGATAAGTCTTCCATTTCTGTAGTTGATTAGAATAGGTGTGGGAATTTCGGTGTTGAACGCAGGCGTTCCTTAAATTGTCGGTTCTGTCTGCGTATTGTCGGTTCTGAAATACGTGTTTGGAGGTCTCTTGATGTCTCGTCCACGTATAATTGGTTGCAATCATTGCAAGGGATTATGTATATCCGTGCAGAGGATTGAACCTTGGCTTGTCTATTACTGGTGATGTCCTTGATGGTGGTGGACGTGGAGGTAGATACATGGAATGAAGTATTGGAAAAGATGTTGGAAACGTGTTTGGCAACAGAGTTGATGGGGACGACTATGTATCTCCTTTCGGCAGTACCTTGTCTTATTTTTCCATCGTGTCGGTATTTTTATATTATTTATCTGTTATAATTATGTTTACACCCCCAAAAAAATCTTTGCATGTGTTAGTGTTGCTTCTTTTGCCTCGAAGTTTCATTCTGTTGTTTCTAGTTATGGACTTATTCAGCGCTTTAAATAGTTCTTAGCGTTCGAGTCTCCCTAAGCTAGTGAATCTCTTGAAGATTTGAATGAGATCTCGTAGTATCCGTTTCCCGAGAGAGAGAAAAGGTTGAGTGCCTTGAGGTTTTTCTTCATAGGATTTATTTCTGAGTGATGACACGAGCTAGGTAGCTCTTCTCATTATTAACCTCTTCAGTATCTCTTCGTCTTTCATGTAATTTGGAGACCAAACCTAGATGTCATGATAAATGTGTTACCACAATTACTACCACTACTACCCTCTACTACCACTACTTCCCTCTACTACCACTACTTCCCTCTACTACCACCATTACCCTCAACTACCACTATTACCCTCTACTACCACTACTTCCCTCTACTACCACCATTACCCTCTACTACCACTATTACCCTCTGCTACCACTATTACCCTCTACTACCACTATTACCCTCTACTACCACTATTGTACGGTTCGTTCGTACTTCTAACGGCTGCACCACGGCTGTTCACGTGATTTCCAACCTCTGCCCATGTGATCTGGCATTAGCCAATGATAGGCCTACCTTTTGAATGCCTCAGCGCCGGACGGCCTAGTAGTCAGTTACCATCCAGACTCAGTGCAGGACAGACGGACACAGGCATAGGCTCTCAGCTCCCATATATCCAACGCCTCATTAAACGCTACCAAAACCCAAGCTCATCGTCTGTTAATATTACCAAATCTATGAAAAGAACCCCACAACACAAATGGTGACAGCTGGTGGGCCTAGATTTTGTGTAATCTGAGCAGATTTAACAAGAAGAGGAAGAGCCGGTGTGACTGCCTCGAGCGTCTCCCAGACCGGCGTCATACCAACCGTTAACTCACTTCCCTCATCGGTGTCGTCATCCAAGACTCTTGTGAAGCAGTGTCTCCAGTCTTTCTGGCTTCTAATTGCAAGTAAACCTCCGAAGAGTTGATCTGGGTTTTGCAATTAAGCCAACAAGTAAGCCAGTTTATGGGAAGAGCCTAAGCCAGCCTACAGTCATCCAGTGTCTCCTGCCATCCACCCAATTCTTCACTGCTGTGTGCAAGTAAGAGAATTCAGGTTCACAGTCCAGAGAGCTAAGCCAGCCTCTTCCAGAAAGCCAGTTATACAAGTAAGCCAGTCGTTTCTTCAGCAAGCCAGTTCCTTGCAGTATTGTCTCCAATCGCTCTGTGCTACAAGTTGGACGCTTGTCAGAGTGATATTCACCATTCCTGTGGCTTATTGTGCAAAAAGCCACCTGGGTTAGTAGTCCCAAGGCCGTGAGAATAAGTGTACTGGCCGAACGCCGTGACGTCATCGACCACCGTACAGTCAGGCAGCAGTGACGTCATCCCCGCGCGCGCCACTCACCACCCACGCTGCTGTAAACAAAACAAACCACCCGCTCACACTTCCACTACCAGCCAATATTTTGTGGTATTTTCTACCCTATCTGGGGTACCAGCAGCATTGTTTCTGGCTCACATAGCAAGTCGAGAGTGTCCTCCTTCATCCCAGAGCGCCAACGTAAAAGCTTGCTGTGTGAGTTCTTCGGTAAGCGCATTTATCCAAGTCTGTCAGCAGTCAACGACCAGGAATATATTCTCTCCACCTACACTCGTCGTTCATTCATCATTAGACTCTATTCTATTATAGACATTCGTGTGTGTGAGACATTTAAGCAGTGAATTTTCTTAGTGACATTTAAAGACCTGTGTTTTCAGTTGCAAATTCATCTATATAATCTGTTACAGTTTTTTTCATGTATTCCGTGTCTCATTTTTATCTATGTTCCTTGTGTAAACTCGTACACATGCAGTAAGTACTTGTGTATAAATTTTCTTGTCCTTGAGTGCAGTATTTGATTTATTCGTTATTATTGCAGTGTTTATTAAGTCCCTGTCCCTTCATTTTTTTTCCCAGTGCATTCCCTTGTGTTTTTATGCAGTGTCTGTGAATAGTTCCTTATTGTTTATGCCCCAGTGTTCCTAGTTGCATATTTCATTTTCCTGTGTGCCATTCAGTGTGTCCCATTAAGTTTTGTGCCAGTATCTCACATGTTTTAGTTCAATAGACAGTTTATATTTTTGTGTCAATCTGTGCCTCATTTTTTTTTAATTTTTTTGCAGAACCTGTTTATTGAATATATATTTTGTCTGAAGCAGCAAGAACTATCTCTATATATATTTTTACATGCAAGATCTTATTGCATAAACTATCACATTCACTGACTGAATCTTGTTGTGTTGTGTATTCTCCTGCAAAACTGTAAGTTTTTTTAACCTTTATTTCAGTTCGTGTATTATTGTCTTTGTGTTGACCTTATCAATAATTCCTGTTATTTACATTTAACCCCAACTCTGCTAGGGTGAGATTGATATAGGCTATATAATTATCATCTCTGGGTGGATCAAACTCTGTTACAATAGGTAACTCAACTTCTGATTGAGGAGGATCTACACTGGTATCTACAAATGATACTTGAGGACTTCTCAACACTTGTCGTGTACGTAGGGAATAACGACATTCAGGTTGATCTGACTGACCATTAGAGGTAGAGGGTACAGCAACAGGAGAATTATCAGATTCTGTCTCACTTGTCTGATTATTAGGGGTGACAGGGACTTCGTCATCATCATCGCATACTAACTTCATATGATCTAAATGCGATTCTTTAAACTGACCCGTGCTAATTTCTCTAACTTTATACTTGTTGCCATTAATATTTTTGACTACTCTATAAGGACCAACGAACTTTTGATCGAGTTTTGTCATTGCTGAAGTTTTGTTAAAGTTAAACAACATGACTCTGGACCCTACTTGAACTTTAGTCGGTTTGGCTCTAGTATTAGTCACTCTAGTAAAATTCTGCTGTTGACTTATGAAGTGTTTCACGAATTCGTCTGAAAACACTTTGAGCTTGACTGGTACGAACTGCTACGAAATCATCTGGATTGTAAGTCGGTTTCGGATTGGAATATAACAGCTCATAAGGCAAACGCTTATCGACACCGTACAGTGCATAGTGTGGGGTATCACCTATTGAAGCGTTAAAGGCAGAATTTATGGCACATTGAACATCAGGAATGACTTCATCCCAGGTTACACTATTGGGATTGATGGTAGCTCTTAAGACGTCAAGGACTTTCTTATTCGTTCTTTCTGCTAACCCATTACTGGCAGGATGGTGCGGAACAATGGTTGATTTTGTAATCTTGTATAGTGTACACAAGTTTTCTAGGATCTCATTACAAAATTCACCTCCATTATCTGTTATGAGGGACTTAGGAGTGGTATGTCTGCAGATTATACGTTCCTTGAATGCTTTTGCTACTGTTTCGGCAGTCTTATCTGGGATAGGAACTAACTCACAATATCTGGTGAAATGATCGACCATCACACACAGATGTTTGTTTCCACTGAGGGAACATTGGAAGTTGGTCAACAGATCTAGTGCAACTCTTTCCCATGGCTCACTAGTAGTAGGAAAGATCTGGATTGGATTAGGACCCGTGACATTACTTTTATGTTTCATACACACACTACATTTCTTGACATACTCAGTAATATCGGTAGACATACGAGGCCAAAAGTATTTCAATCTGGCTTGTTTCACAGAACGATCCATACCAGGATGTGCAACATCTGGTACATCGTGAACTAGCTGCAAGGCTACTTTCACTAGTGACTGTGGAATTACTAACTGGTATACTCTTCTACTAGGATTACCCAACTCGGTAGTGCGATACAGTAATTCTTGGTTCATGACAAAGTCACTAATGGGTGCTGGTTGCTTCACAGAGAGAATAAGGTCTTCCTGGAGCAGGAATCGAACCACACCAGACCACAAGGGGTCTTGTCTTTGAGCAGTCTTTACATCCTCAGCACTAAATGGAGGATCGGCAGTTACTACACTGACATGACGCGACAAAGCATCAGCAACTACATTGGATTTGCGTAACTGTATAATTGCGTTCAGCCTTAGTAAGGACTCGGCTAGCAAATGCAAATAATCTCTTAAACTGAGTTTTCTTTATTCACTAAGAACTGGGAACACTTTCCTACTGAAGGAATGAACGGCACGGTGGAGTGGAAGGACTCTCCCCGGGTGAAATAGATAGCTCAATAACACAAAGTATGAGCAAAGGAGAACGGCTCTCACTATCTCTTACTGCAGGTAATAATTACTCGACACACGACACTTTACTCTGCAAAGGACTTACTGTCAACTGGGATAATATCACTATCTGGAACACAACACAACAGACACTCTAGTAAACACTAGCCACAGAAACGTCTTTCTGCAGGCGGCAAGTGACAACAAGAGATGGCATAACTCATTTCAAACAGTCTTTACTCAACAAGGCGTCCCCTGGAGAGGAACTACCACTTGAACAAGAGCCATCACAGGGATAGTACACTATCCTGTGTGCAATTATGACTAGATTCCAGACAGGAGTGACAGTTTTACTAGTTTCTTGACCGCTCGGCTACGTTAATACATAATGCACAAAGCTATCAGGACTGACTTTGAACTTCACATTCCGCAGAACTGTTATAACTCTCTGATACAAGCTGTGAGAACAAACACATTGCTCAAGAGCTAGATACTGTCTTTCAGTCGGTAAGGAACTATCAGGATCACGAAGGAAACTATATTGACACTGTAACTGGGTAGGTCTAGCAGTCGTTAAGGGACTATCATGAATTTCAGCAAGGGCATTTGGAACATTAGAGCACTGAATGCCGTCATTAGCTACACTACTGTAAGGTAAGTGAGGCATACTTGCAATGAAAATTGCACAAAGACTAATTCAGGTAAAAATGAGAACGGTAAAAATATTCACAGTACACAATTAGTTAAAATGGAAATTAAACAAATTCATTGAATTAGATGCAGAAAAGGGGTTAAAACAACTAATGTACACTGTATAAGAAATGACAACTCACTCACTGAATTTTGACTGTAAAAATTTAAGGAATTACTTTACAAATTGCAATAAAAGGCAATATGAATACTGTATGGATTAACTGCAAAGTGATCTCTCTCTACTGGAATTTAAAACAAAAGTACTAGATGAGAAATAATAAATCAATGCAAAGTGGAAATACAATAAAAAAAATTGTATTCAACTGGAAAAATACTAGAAAACAAATTTTCTTAAGAGAAAATGACACTAGAATTTAATATGCATTGCTGTACCCTCTACTACCACTATTACCCTCTACTACCACTATTACCCTCTACTACCACCATTACCCTCTACTACCACTATTACCCTCTACTACCACTATTACCCTCTACTACCACTGTTACCCTCTACTACCACCATTACCCTCTACTACCACTATTACCCTCTACTACCACTACTACCCTCTACTACCACTACTTCCCTCTACTACCACCATTACCCTCTACTATCACTATTACCCTCTACTACCACTATTACCCTCTACTACCACTATTACCCTCTACTACCACTATTACCCTCTACTACCACCATTACCCTCTACTACCACTATTACCCTCTACTACCACTACTACCCTCTACTACCACTACTACCCTCTACTACCACTACTTCCCTCTACTACCACTATTACCCTCTACTACCACTACTACCCTCTACTACCACTACTACCCTCTACTACCACTACTATCCCTCTACTACCACTACTTCTCTCTACTACCACTATTACCCTCTACTACCACTACTACCCTCTACTACCACTACTACCCTCTACTACCACTACTACCCTCTACTACCACTACTACCCTCTACTACCACCATTACCCTCTACTATTACTACTACCCACGCGACACTCCACCTGACTCCTGCCACTAATATACTCGTTTTCTTAGTTATCTGTGTACTATTAGGACTGAAGACGCCACTCGTCGTGAAACGTTTCCTTTAATGTCCTTCCTGAACCGTACTGGAAGTCATATTATAGATGTTGTCTAACAAGTGCATGATAGTCAGTATCGTGTCTAGTATTTTGTGCTCAAAATTTCTAGCTGTGAAACCTAGCAAAGTTAGCTTCACCGCTCGCTGATAAGCATTGTTTGATATTTACGAGATCGTTGCTCATGATTACTCCAAGATCCTTCACTTGTCTAGTTTCGGTTCGCTTATTGCCAAAGATTTTGTATTCGTATCTGAGATTATTACATCCAAATTGTCTTGTCTACGTTGAAACTCCTCATCCACACATCTGACAACGTCACCAACCTGTTCAGATCACTGAATACTCAAATAATTTGCAGTACTTCTCCCCAATTTGGTGTCATCTGAAAATTTTGCTGTCCTTGATGTTGACACTACCTCGAGATTATCTACGTACGTTGTGAAGTGGATGGGACCAAGAACCGATCCCTGGGAAACTATTCTTTACGGGACCCTCAGTCACCTCTCCAGTGTACGGGACGCCACTCAGTCACCTCTCCAGTGTACGGTACACCACTCAGTCACCTCTCCAGTGTACGGTACACCACTCAGTCACCTCTCCAGTGTACGGTACGCCACTCAGTCACCTCTCCAGTGTACTGTACACCACTCAGTCACCTCTCCAGTGTACTGTACACCACTCAGCCACCTCTCCAGTGTACGGTACACCACACAGTCACCTCTCCAGTGTACGGTACACCACTCAGTCACCTCGCCAGTGTACGGTACACCACTCAGTCACCTCTCCAGTGTACTGTACACCACTCAGTCACCTCTCCAGTGTACGGTACACCACTCAGTCACCTCTCCAGTGTACGGTACACCACACAGTCACCTCTCCAGTGTACGGTACACCACTCAGTCACCTCTCCAGTGTACTGTACACCACTCAGTCACCTCTCCAGTGTACGGTACACCACTCAGTCACCTCTCCAGTGTACGGTACACCACTCAGTCACCTCTCCAGTGTACGGTACGCCACTCAGTCACCTCTCCAGTGTACTGTACACCACTCAGTCACCTCTCCAGTGTACAGGACGCGCTCAGACACCTCTCCAGTGTACGGTACACCACTCAGTCACCTCTCCAGTGTACGGTACACCACTAAGTCACCTCTCCAGTGTACTGTACACCACTCAGTCACCTCTCCAGTGTACAGGACGCGCTCAGACACCTCTCCAGTGTACGGTACACCACTCAGTCACCTCTCCAGTGTACGGTACACCACTCAGTCACCTCTCCAGTGTACGGTACACCACCTAGTCACCTCTCCAGTGTACGGTACGCTACTCAGTCACCTCTCCAGTGTACGGTACGCCACTCAGTCACCTCTCCAGTGTACGGTACACCACTCAGACACTTCTCCAGTGTACGGTACACCACTCAGTCACCTCTCCAGTGTACGGTACGCCACTCAGTCACCTCTCCAGTGTACGGTACACCACTCAGACACTTCTCCAGTGTACGGTACACCACTCAGTCACCTCTCCAGTGTACGGTACACCACTCAGTCACCTCTCCAGTGTACGGTACACCACTCAGTCACCTCTCCAGTGTACGGTTCACCACTCAGTCACCTCTCCAGTGTACGGTTCACCACTCAGTCACCTCTCCAGTGTACGGTACGCCACTCAGTCACCTCTCCAGTGTACGGTACACCACTCAGTCACCTCTCCAGTGTACGGTACACCACTCAGTCACCTCTCCAGTGTACGGTACACCACTCAGTCACCTCTCCAGTGTACGGTTCACCACTCAGTCACCTCTCCAGTGTACGGTTAACCACTCAGTCACCTCTCCAGTGTACGGTACACCACTCAGTCACCTCTCCAGTGTACTGTACACCACTCAGTCACCTCTCCAGTGTACGGTACGCCACTCAGTCACCTCTCCAGTGTACGGTACACCACTCAGACACTTCTCCAGTGTACGGTACACCACTCAGTCACCTCTCCAGTGTACGGTACGCCACTCAGTCACCTCTCCAGTGTACGGTTCACCACTCAGTCACCTATCCAGTGTACGGTACGCCACTCAGTCACCTCTCCAGTGTACGGTACACCACTCAGTCACCTCTCCAGTGTACGGGACGCGCTCAGACACCTCTCCTGTGTACAGGACGCGCTCAGACACCTATCCAGTGTACGGGACGCCACTCAGTCACCTCTCCAGTGTACAGGACGCGCTCAGACACCTCTCCAGTGTACGGGACGCCACTCAGTCACCTCTCCAATGTACGGTACGCCACTCAGTCACCTCTCCAGTGTACGGTACACCACTCAGTCACCTCTCCAGTGTACGGGACGCGCTCAGACACCTCTCCTGTGTACGGTACACCACTCAGTCACCTCTCCAGTGTACGGTACGCCACTCAGTCACCTCTCCAGTGTACGGTACACCACTCAGTCACCTCTCCAGTGTACGGGACCCTCAGACACCTCTCCAGTGTACGGTACGCCACTCAGTCACCTCTCCAGTGTACAGGACCCTCAGACACCTCTCCAGTGTACGGTACACCACTCAGTCACCTCTCCAGTGTACGGGACGCCACTCAGTCACCTCTCCAGTGTACGGGACGCGCTCAGACACCTCTCCAGTGTGTAGATGAATGGTTCAGAGAACCGACAAGTTGATCAATTAGACACATATGCAACACTTGGGTATCTTTATTGAGGAAACGTTTCGCGACACAGTGGCTTCATCAGTCCAATACAAAGGAAAATGGTGAAGAACAGGAGGAGTTTGAGGTAATCAGTCCGTCAACCTTGAGTCGATATCGTCAGTGCATCAATTTTGAAAAGAATACAACATATGTGCGAAGAGGTAGCTTATATACCGTGAATGACCTTGTGATCACTGTGACCTGGTCTCTCTCTCCTACTTCACATAACTGTATAAGGTCACAACCTGTGCTCAGGACAAGAACCAAAATAATTTGACCCTCAGTAGTCGAAGTGACACCTCGAGTTAGAAAGTTGTTGTCCTCAGCGGTGCTGACGAGTGTGGCGGCCTGGTCACCCCCTGACCAGGCCACTGGTCATCCCCTGACCAGGCCACTGGTCATCCCCTGACCATGCCACTGGTCATCCCCTGACCAGGCCACTGGTCATCCCCTGACCAGGCCGCTGGTCATCCCGTCTTGCTTAAATAAAGTTCTGTCACTATTAAAGTCATTCTACAGTTCCATATAATCTAGAGGATCGTCCTCTTTACTCATATCCTGATGTTCCTGGTAAAGATTCAAGATTTTACTGAGTGTATAGCAGTGTATATCATACAGTGGCAGAAACGTTACTGAGTGTATAGCAGTGTATATCATACAGTGGCAGAAACGTTACTGAGTGTATAGCAGTGTATATCATACAGTGGCAGAAACGTTACTGAGTGTATAGCAGTGTATATCATACCATGGCAGTAACGGTACTGAGTGTATAGGCGTGTATAACACCGTGGCGTAATAACGCACAAAATACGTGCTAAAGGAATAACTGGCAAATTGGGGAGATGGATCTTCAACGTTTTAACCAAACGAACACAAAGAGTAGTGGTAATCAAAGTTAAATCGGAAGCTGCCATAGTGAAAAGCTCTGTTCCACAAGGCACAGAACTCTCACCTATACTCTTCCTCATCCCCATATCAGACATAGACAGAGATGTAATCCACAGCACTGTGTCATCCTCTGCATGAGAGTGTCATCTATTGAGGACACGATTAACCTCCAAGAAGATATAAACCAAGTTTTCCAATGGGCAATGGAAAACAATAAGATGTTCAATGAAGACAAATTCCAACTGCTCCTTTATGGAAAACTGGAGGAAATAATAATTAGAACTGAGTATACTACAAACTCTGATCATACAATAGAGCAGAAAAATAATGTGAGGGACCTGGGAGTGGTAATGTCTGAGGATCTCACTTTCAAGGATCACAACAGTACCACTATCACTACTGCAAAGAAAATGATAGGATGGATAATAAGAACGTTCAAAACAAGAGATGCCAAGCCAATGATGATCCTTTTAAAATCACTTGTTCTCTCTAGGCTGGACTACTACTGTACATTAACATCTCCGTTCAAGGCAGGTGAAATTGCAGATCTAGAGAATGTACAGAGAACCTTTACTGCACATATAAGTTCTATCAAACACCTCTCCTAGTGGGAAAGCTTGGAAGCACTTGACTTGTACTCGCTGGAACGCAGGCGAGAGAGAGATATCATAATCTACACCTGGAAAATCCTAGAAGGAATGGTCTCGAATCTGCACATAGAAATCACTCCCTACGAAAGTAAAAGACTGGGCAGGAAGTGCAAAATACCCCAAATGAAAAGTAGGGGCGCCATTGGTACACTAAGAGAAAACACAGTGTCTGGAGCCCAAGACTGTTCAACAGCCTCCCACCAGCCATAAGGGGAATTACCAATAGGCCCCTGGCTGCCTTCAAGAGGGACCTGGACAGATACTTAAAGTCAGTGCCGAATCAGCCGGGCTGTGGCTCGTACGCTGGACTACGTGCGGCCAGCAGTAACAGCACCTGATTGATCAGGCCCTGATCCACCGGGAAGCCTAGTCGTGGACCGTCCTGCGGGGGCGTTGATCCTCGGAATATCTTCCAGGTAGACTCCAGATATGCAGTAGTCTGGTAATTACTATTCATCTTCTATGGTCTTTGCATTTGTTTACAAGGTCGTTGCAGCTGTGAAGAATCACTTCTCATCTACTCTGCCGTAAATCATCAGTCGCAGCTCGAGGCGTAATAACTGGAGTGTTTTCATCACCTCCGCAAATTTATCGTATACATCTGCGATGATGTACCGGAGCCTCCTTGCACACAACAAGATACTGGGTTATGCTGTCTTACAGAGGAACCCTCCTAATGGACTAACTTCTCCATGACCGGGTCCCAGAGAATATAGCTACATAATTTGGCTTTCAAACTGGCTGGACCACTGGCTGGACCACTGGCTGGACCACTGGCTGGACCACTGGCTGGACCACTGGCTGGACCACTGGCTGGACCACTGGCTGGACCACTGGCTGGACCACTGGCTGGACCACTGAGGGGAGTGGCTTAGCTAGTGTGTTAAGTATTGCACGACGACATATTATTTACTGGTAAAGATTCTCTGAACTTTATTTCCACTGTACAAGCCAGCTCCGTACCACACAGCTCCGTACCACACAGCTCCGTACCACACAGCTCCGTACCACACAGCTCCGTACCACACAGCTCCGTACCACACAGCTCCGTACCACACAGCTCCGTACCACACAGCTCCGTACCACACAGCTCAGTACCACAGCTCCGTACCACACAGATCCGTACACACAGCTCAGTACCACACAGCTCCGTACCACACAGCTCCGTACCACACAGCTCAGTACCACACAGCTCCGTACCACACAGCTCAGTACCACACAGCTCAGTACCACACAGCTCCGTACCACACAGCTCAGTACCACACAGCTCCGTACCACACAGCTCCGTACCACACAGCTCCGTACCACACAGCTCCGTACCACACAGCTCCGTACCACACAGCTCAGTACCCACAGCTCAGTACCACACAGCTCAGTACCACACAGCTCCGTACCACACAGCTCCGTACCACACAGCTCAGTACCACACAGCTCCGTACCACACAGCTCCGTACCACACAGCTCCGTACCACACAGCTCCGTACCACACAGCTCAGTACCACACAGCTCCGTACCACACAGCTCCGTACCACACAGCTCCGTACCACACAGCTCCGTACCACAGCTCCTGTACCACACAGCTCCGTGCCACAGCTCAGTACCACAGCTCCGTACCACACAGCTCCGTACCAGCCAGCTCCGTACCACACAGCTCAGTACCACACAGCTCCGTACCACACAGCTCAGTACCACACAGCTCCGTACCACACAGCTCCGTACCACACAGCTCCGTACCACACAGCTCAGTATCACACAGCTCCGTACCACACAGCTCAGTACCACACAGCTCCGTACCACACAGCTCAGTACCACACAGCTCCGTACCAGCCAGCTCCGTACCACACAGCTCCGTACCACACAGCTCAGTACCACACAGCTCCGTACCACAGCTCCGTACCACACAGCTCCGTACCACACAGCTCAGTACCACACAGCTCCGTACCATATAGCTCAGTACCACACAGCTCAGTACCACACAGCTCCGTACCACAGCTCCGTACCACACAGCTCCGTGCCACACAGCTCAGTACCACACAGCTCCGTACCACAGCTCCGTACCACACAGCTCCGTGCCACACAGCTCCGTACCACACGCTCCGTACCAGCCAGCTCCGTACCACACATCTCCGTACCACCCAGCTCCGTACCACACAGCTCCGTACCACACAGCTCCGTACCAGCCAGCTCCGTACCACACAGCTCCGTACCACACAGCTCAGTACCACACAGCTCCGTACCAGCCAGCTCCGTACCACACATCTCCGTACCAGCCAGCTCCGTACCACACAGCTCCGTACCACACAGCTCAGTACCACACAGCTCCGTACCAGCCAGCTCCGTACCACACATCTCCGTACCAGCTAGCTCCGTACCACACAGCTCCGTACCACACAGCTCTGTACCACACAGCTCCGTACCAGCCAGCTCCGTACCACACAGATCCGTACCACACAGCTCCGTACCACACAGCTCCGTACCACACAGCACCGTACCACACAGCTCAGTACCACACAGCTCCGTACCACACAGCTCAGTACTAGCCAACCAGATACCACACAGCTCCGTATCACACAGGTTCGTACCAGCCAGCTCCGTACCAGCCAGCTCCGTACCACACAGCTCCGTACCACACAGCTCCGTACCACACAGCTCCGTACAAGCCAGCTCCGTACCAGCCAGCTCCGTACCAGCTAGCACCGTACCAGCCAGCTCCGTACCAGCCAGCTCCGTACCACACAGCTCCGTACCACACAGCTCCGTACCAGCCAGCTCCGTACCAGCCAGCTCCGCACCAGCCAGCTCCGTACCAGCCAGCTCCGTACCAGCTAGCTCCGTACCACACAGCTCCGTACCAGCCAGCTACATACCTCACAGCTCCGTACCACACAGCTCCGTACCACACAGCTCCGTACCACACAGCTCCGTACCACACAGCTCCGTACCAGCCAGCTACATACCTCACAGCTCCGTACCACACAGCTCCGTACCACACAGCTCCGTACCACACAGCTCCGTACCACAGCTCCGTATCACACAGCTCCGTACCACACAGCTCCGTACCACACAGTTCCGTACCACACAGCTCCGTACCACACAGCTCCGTACCACACAGCTCCGTACCACACAGCTCCGTACCACACAGCTCCGTACCACACAGCTCCGTACCACACAGCTCCGTACCACACAGCTCCGTACCACACAGCTCCGTACCACACAGTTCCGTACCTCCCAATGCAGAGCTGCATGGCTTGGTTACACTTCATAAGTTAAAATACACATAGTTATTTCCATTTCTCACTAGTGTATATAACTGTTGAGAGTGTCTTTGGCTCAAGTTGGATTCACAGTAACTCCATTCTCTAAATCATGAAATTTCTAGGAATGGACCTCCTTTTCAATGAAGGTTGACCGCGTCTTTACCTCACTAGAAGCCGCCACCATCACTACCATCCTGCTACATCCATGATCAAACCTTTGCTGTGATTACTATGGTCTCGTCAGTAAAAAAGGCTACCCACATCGCAGACAAAGGGCCCGTTTCTTGAATATCAGCGTCCAAAGACATGCAAAAGTCTTGTGTAGTCTTGTGGGAACCGTTTCCTGAGTTGGTGCACCCCATCTGGTAATCTATGGAAGCTAAGTATGGCCACGTGTGTATGCTGTGAAGATTGGAAGCAGAGTCAGAAAAGAGAGAGAGAGAGAAAGAATATGCAGTGTGTCACAACTCAGGTACTGACAGGGAGGTAAACAAACTCTCTGGTTTTCGTCTCTCTCTCAGCACGTCATCGTTTCTTTCTTGCTCTAGCTGAGACGTGGCACCTGACACCTAGCTAAGACGTGGCACCTGACACCTAGTTAAGACGTGGCACCTGACACCTAGTGAATAAATTTGTTATCAGAATTACGGTTTTATTTTTGTGGCGATTGTAGAGAAGTGGGAGTGATTATCGTTCAGAGTGGGAGGAAGGAAGGAAGGAAGGAAGGAAGGAAGGAAGGAAGGAAGGAAGGAAGGAAGGAAGGAAGGAAGGAAGGAAGGAAGGAAGGAAGGATGGAAGGAAGGAAGGAATGAAGGAAGGATGGAAGGATGGAAGGAAGGAAGGAATGAAGGAAGGAAGGATTATGTATTGGTACATCGGGAAACATGAAGGACAAAGTCCTGTCTCTCTCTTAATACTCAAACTTTGCTTTTTTTAGTTTTTTTAGAAAGTTGATGATGGAAAAAGTTTGTTCGTGGTAATGAAGGAGAAGAAGAGAAATAACAAGAGAGAGAGAGAGAGAGAGAGAGAGAGAGAGAGAGAGAGAGAGAGAGGGAGAGCGCAAATCACCGAACAAAAATGAATAGTAGACGTATGTTAATGGACCAACCAAAAGAGTTAACGTCTCACTTGCTTACTCTCTCACTCTCTCCTCTCTCTCTCCTCTCTCTCTCTCTCTCTCTCTCTCTCTCTCTCTCTCTCTCTCTCTCTCTCTCTCTCTCTCTCTCTCTCTCTCTCTCTCTCTCTCTCTCTCTCTCAGTCACTCTCCATGAAGAAAAGAATCGTTGTTATTCTTAGTTTATTTGGCAAAAATAAATCAGTTGAGAAATGTGATGTTGAGTTGCTGTTACATGATAACTTACCTGAGATAACCTGATACCACTCCCATATTGTGTTGCTCTTACATAATAACATGTGCACCCTTTTTTAAGTAGTAATAATTATTGTTGTTTAAATCTATGTATATATGTATATATATATATATATATATATATATATATATATATATATATATATATATATATATATATATATATATATATATATATATATATATATATATATATACGTATATATACGTATATATACGTATATATGCATATATATGTATATTTAGGGACACCCACGGGAGGGTAGGTTGGATAATGAGCTATGGATGAAGATTGAAAATTTCAGTGTAGAACTTATTTCCACATATTCCTTTCTGTTAAGCATTATGGTCATCATAATCATCATCATTATCTTCATCACTTCATCATCATCACTTCATCACCATCATCATTATCATCATTATTATCACCATCATTAATATTGGTAGAATTACTGACAATATGTTAAGTAAAAGGACACAAATGCAACTAACCCTGCCATCACATAGTCGCTCCTGATCTTCTCTATTCCAACCTCCAACACAAATATTTGTCTTACCTATATTTTTGTGCTACCCAAGTAATTGCTTTCACCTTTTTCCTCATGTGCAAGTTGATTGTTCTACCTTATTGTATTACTACTACTACTACTACTACAACTTATGCCTCTACTACTAGTATCAACAAATTCAATTACCTAGTATAATCAAATTCAACTATCTGGTTTCATAAATTTCAACTACCTAGTATCAACAAATTAAACTATCTGGTATCAACAAATTCAGTTACCTAGTATAATCAAATTCAACTACCTGGTATCATCAATTTCAACTACCTAGTATCAACAAATTCAACTGCCTGATATCAACAAATTCAGTTACCTAGTATAATCAAATTCAACTACCTGGTATCATCAATTTCAACTACCTAGTATCAACAAATTCAACTGCCTGATATCAACAAATTCAACTGCCTGATATCATCAAATTCAACTACCTGGTATCAACAAATGTATCTACCTAGTATCAACAAATTCATCTACCTGGTATCAATAAATTCAACTACCTGGTATCAACAAATGTATCTACCTAGTATCAACAAATTCAACTATATGGTATCAACAAATTCAGTTACCTAGTATAATCAAATTCAACTACCTGGTATCATCCATTTCAACTACCTAGTATCAACAAATTCAACTGCCTAATATCAACAAATTCAGTTACCTAGTATAATCAAATTCAACTACCTGGTATCATCAATTTCAACTACCTAGTATCAAGAAATTCAACTGCCTGATATCAACAAATTCAACTGCCTGATATCATCAAATTCAACTACCTGGTATCAACAAATGTATCTACCTAGTATCAACAAATTCAACTACCTGGTATCAACAAATTTAACTGCCTGGTATCAACAAATTCAACTACTTGGTATCAATAAATTTAACTGCCTGGTATCAACAAATTCAGCTGCCTGGTATCAACACATTCAATTACCTGATATCAACAGATTTAACTGCCTGGTATCAACAAATTCAACTACCTTGTGTCAATAAATTTAACTGCCTGGTATCAACAAATTCAGCTGCCTGGTATCAACACATTCAATTACCTGGTATCAACCAATTCAGCTACCTGGTATCAAAAATTTTTACTACCTAGTATCAACAAATTCAACTACCTGGTATCAACAAATTACTGTCTTGTGAGTTGATCACTTTTCTTCTGTTTTGCATTTCCTCTCTCTTAATTAATGCCTAATTTAAATTACCTTTTAATCGTTGTGTCGCGGGTAATTACTGGTCATTAAACTCTGCATGACCCTCGTCTGTTAGGATAGGGAATTCAGGGGATACTTGAGTTGGGGGAATACTTCTTTTGGGGGAGACTTCTCTTGGGGGAATAATTCTTTTTGGGAATACTTATGTTGGGGAATACTTTTCAGGGGGATGCTTCTGTTGGGGGATTACTTCTTCTGGGGGATACTTCTGTTGGGGAATACTTCTTTTTGGGGATATTTCTGTTGGGGAATACTACTTCTTAGGGATACTTCTGTTGTGGGAATACTTCTTTTGTGGGATACTTCTTTTGGGGGAATAATTTTTTGTAGTGATTCTTTTTATGGGGATAATTTTTAGTGGGGATTATTTCTTTTGTGGGATACTTCATTTTAGAGGATACTTCTTTTTTGGGGATAATTTTTGGGGGATACTTCATTGGGGATAATTTTTTGTGATACTTTTTTGGGGGATACTTTTTGGTGGGATGCTTCTTTTGGGAGTACACTTTTTTGTAAGGGCATTTCTTTTTTGGAGGGGATACTTCTTTTTTGTGATGCTTCTTTCTGAGGGAATACTTCTTTAGGTGGGGAGAAATTCTTCTTTCGGAAGGCCGTCAGCTAAATTCCGATGAAGACAAACTCTGCAGGAAGACCTGGAGAGGCTGGTACAGTGGTCGGGGAAGTGGCAGATGCAGTTTATTGTAGACATACATTGGGTTCTAAGCCTGGGAGAAGAGGATAACTTTGGCACTAGTAACTTGCATTATGTAGATATCAGTCACTTTTTATGCGAAAAAGATTTAGAAGTTGTGGTTATCATTAATCTAAAGCCTAGACAACAGTGCGCAAGTCTTCGTAATAAAGTTGATAGCATTCTTGGCTTCATATCTAGAAGTGTAAATATCAGGAGTCCTCAGGTTATACTTCAGCTTCATGTACCCTTCGTGAGGCCTCATGGAGATTTATGCTGCCCAGTACTGCTCTTAATGTTATAGAATGGATATAAATACGCTGGAAAACATGTTGATGAATGAGGCACTTGGGTATCTATATTGTGGTAACCTGGAGATTATGTGTTCAGGCCGTCAGTCTTGATCAAAGTGCATCATGTATGCGGGGAAGAGTCTTATATACTGCACACCCCGCATATGCTGTACTTTTTTAAGACTGGTGAAGTGAACATATCTCCAGGCTGAGGGACTGATTACCTCAAACTCCGTCTCATCGTCCACTGATCTTCTCTGTATTGGACTGATGAAGGAAGCCACTGGCTGGCGAAATATTTCCACAGTAAAGATACACAAGTGTTGCACAAATGTCTCACAAGTGTTGCACAAGTGTCTCACAAGTGTTGCACAAGTGTCTCACAAGTGTTGCACAAGTGTCTCACAAGTGCTGCACAAGTGTCTCACAAGTGTTGCACAAGTGTCTCACAAGTGTCTCACAAGTGTTGAACAAGTGTCTCACAAGTGTTGCACAAGTATCTCACAAGTGTTGCACAAGTGTCTCACAAGTGTTGCACAAGTGTCTCACAAGTGTTGCACAAGTGTCTCACAAGTGTTGCACAAGTGTCTCACAAGTGTTGCACAAGTATCTCACAAGTGTCTCACAAGTGTTGCACAAGTGTATCACAAGTGTTGCACAAGTGTCTCACAAGTGTTGCACAAGTGTCTCACAAGTGTTGCACAAGTGTCTCACAAGTGTTGCACAAGTGTCTCACAAGTGTTGCACAAGTGTCTCACAAGTGTTGCACAAGTGTCTCACAAGTGTTGCACAAGTGTCTCACAAGTGTTGCACAAGTGTCTCACGCGTCAACTTGTCAGTTTTCTAAATCGTTTATATAATAATATATAATAAAACACTTGAATACAGAGAAAGACGAGGAAGTTGTGGTGCGAGGAGGACGGAGTGAAGGAAGTGGAGGTGCACTCTCTGGGAAGGAGTACACTGATGGAGTGAAGGAAATGGAGGTGCACTCTCTGGGAAGGAGTACACTGATGGAGTGAAGGAAGTGGACGTGCACTCTCTGGGAAGGAGTACACTGATGGAGTGAAGGAAGTGGAGGTGCACTCTCTGGGAAGGAGTACACTGATGGAGTGAAGGAAGTGGAGGTGCACTCTCTGGGAAGGAGTACACTGATGGAGTGAAGGAAATGGAGGTGCACTCTCTGGGAAGGAGTACACTGATGGAGTGAAGGAAGTGGAGGTGCACTCTCTGGGAAGGAGTACACTGATGGAGTTAAGGAAGTGGAGGTGCACTCTCTGGGAAGGAGTACACTGACGGAGTGAAGGAAGTGGAGGTGCACTCTCTGGGAAGGAGTACACTGATGGAGTGAAGGAAGTGGATGCACTCTCTGGAAGGAGTACACTGATGGAGTGAAGGAAGTGGAGTGCACTCTCTGGGAAGAAGTACACTGAGAGTGAAGGAAGTGGACGTGCACTCTCTGGGAAGAAGTACACTGATGGAGTGAAGGAAGTGGAGGTGCACTCTCTGGGAAGGAGTACACTGATGGAGTGAAGGCAGTGGAGGTGCACTCTCTGGGAAGGAGTACACTGATGGAGTGAAGGCAGTGGAGGTGCACTCTCTGGGAAGGAGTACACTGATGGAGTGAAGGAAGTGGACGTGCACTCTCTGGGAAGGAATACACTGATGGAGTGAAGGAAGTGGAGGTGCACTCTCTGGGAAGGACTACACTGATGGAGTGAAGGAAGTGGAGGTGCACTCTCTGGGAAGGAGTACACTGACGGAGTGAAGGAAGTGGAGGTGCACTCTCTGGGAAGAGTACACTGATGGAGAAGAGTGGAGGCACTCTCTGGGAAGGAGTACACTGAGGAGTGAAGGAAGTGGAGTGCACTCTCTGGGAAGGAGTACACTGATGGAGTGAAGGAAGTGGAGGTGCACTCTCTGGGAAGGAGTACACTGATGGAGTGAAGGAAGTGGAGGTGCACTCTCTGGGAAGGAGTACACTGATGGAGTGAAGGAAGTGGAGGTGCACTCTCTGGGAAGGAGTACACTGATGGAGTGAAGGAAGTGGACGTGCACTCTCTGGGAAGGAGTACACTGATGGAGTGAAGGCAGTGGAGGTGCACTCTCTGGGAAGGAGTACACTGATGGAGTGAAGGCAGTGGAGTGCACTCTGGGAAGGAGTACACTGATGGAGTGAAGGAGTGGAGTGCACTCTGGGAAGGAGTACACTGATGGAGTGAAGGCAGTGGAGGTGCACTCTCTGGGAAGGAGTACACTGATGGAGTGAAGGCAGTGGAGGTGCACTCTCTGGGAAGGAGTACACTGATGGAGTGAAGGCAGTGGAGGTGCACTCTCTGGGAAGGAGTACACTGATGGAGTGAAGGCAGTGGACGTGCACTCTCTGGGAAGGAGTACACTGATGGAGTGAAGGAGTGGAGTGCACTCTCTGGGAAGGAGTACACTGATGGAGTGAAGGCAGTGGAGGTGCACTCTCTGGGAAGGAGTACACTGATGGAGTGAAGGAGTGGAGTGCACTCTTGGGAAGGAGTACACTGACGGAGTGAAGGCAGTGGAGGTGCACTCTCTGGGAAGGAGTACACTGATGGAGTGAAGGAAGTGGACGTGCACCTCTGGGAAGGAGTACACTGATGGAGTGAAGGAAGTGGAGGTGCACTCTCTGGGAAGGAGTACACTGATGGAGTGAAGGAGTGGAGGTGCACTCCTGGGAAGGAGTACACTGATGGAGTGAAGGAGTGGAGGTGCACTCTCTGGGAAGGACTACACTGATGGAGTGAAGGAAGTGGACGTGCACTCTCTGGGAAGGAGTACACTGATGGAGTGAAGGAAGTGGACGTGCACTCTCTGGGAAGGAGTACACTGATGGAGTGAAGGCAGTGGAGGTGCACTCTCTGGGAAGGAGTACACTGATGGAGTGAAGGCAGTGGAGGTGCACTCTCTGGGAAGGAGTACACTGATGGAGTGAAGGCAGTGGAGGTGCACTCTCTGGGAAGGAGTACACTGATGGAGTGAAGGCAGTGGACGTGCACTCTCTGGGAAGGAGTACACTGATGGAGTGAAGGCAGTGGAGGTGCACTCTCTGGGAAGGAGTACACTGACGGAGTGAAGGCAGTGGACGTGCACTCTCTGGGAAGGAGTACACTGACGGAGTGAAGGCAGTGGTCGTGCACTCTCTGGGAAGGAGTACACTGATGGAGTGAAGGCAGTGGACGTGCACCCTCTGGGAAGGAGTACACTGATGGAGTGAAGGAAGTGGACGTGCACTCTCTGGGAAGGAGTACACTGATGGAGTGAAGGCAGTGGACGTGCACTCACTGGGAAGGAGTACACTGATGGAGTGAAGGCAGTGGACGTGCACTCTCTGGGAAGGAGTACACTGATGGAGTGAAGGCAGTGGACGTGCACTCACTGGGAAGGAGTACACTGATGGAGTGAAGGCAGTGGACGTGCACTCTCTGGGAAGGAGTACACTGATGGAGTGAAGGCAGTGGACGTGCACTCTCTGGGAAGGAGTACACTGAGGGAGTGAAGGCAGTGGACGTGCACTCTCTGGGAAGGAGTACACTGATGGAGTGAAGGCAGTGGACGTCACCTCTGGGAAGGAGTACACTGATGGAGTGAAGGCAGTGGACGTGCACTCTCTGGGAAGGAGTACACTGATGGAGTGAAGGCAGTGGACGTGCACTCTCTGGGAAGGAGTCACTGATGGAGTGAAGGCAGTGGACGTGTACCTCTGGGAAGGAGTACACTGATGGAGTGAAGGCAGTGGACGTGCACTCTCTGGGAAGGAGTACACTGACGTAGTGAAGGCAGTGGACGTGCACTCACTGGGAAGAAGTACACTGATGAAGTGAAGGCAGTGGACGTGCACTCTCTGGGAAGGAGTACACTGATGGAGTGAAGGCAGTGGACGTGCACTCTCTGGGAAGGAGTACACTGACGGAGTGAAGGCAGTGGAGGTGCACTTTCTCGGAAGGAGTACACTAACGGAGTGAAGGCAGTGGACGTGCACTCTCTGGGAAGGAGTACACTGATGGAGTGAAGGCAGTGGACGTGTACTCTCTGGGAAGGAGTACACTGATGGAGTGAAGGCAGTGGACGTGCACTCTCTGGGAAGGAGTACACTGACGTAGTGAAGGCAGTGGACGTGCACTCACTGGGAAGAAGTACACTGATGAAGTGAAGGCAGTGGACGTGCACTCTCTGGGAAGGAGTACACTGATGGAGTGAAGGCAGTGGACTGCACTCTCTGGGAAGGAGTACACTGACGGAGTGAAGGCAGTGGAGGTGCACTTTCTCGGAAGGAGTACACTAACGGAGTGAAGGCAGTGGACGTGCACTCTCTGGGAAGGAGTACACTGATGGAGTGAAGGCAGTGGACGTGCACTCTCTGGGAAGGAGTACACTGATGGAGTGAAGGCAGTGGACGTGCACTCTCTGGGAAGGAGTACACTGATGGAGTGAAGGCAGTGGACGTGCACTCTCTGGGAAGGAGTACACTGACGGAGTGAAGGCAGTGGACGTGCACTCTCTGGGAAGGAGTACACTGATGGATCATATGAATGAAGAGTACCACTGGAAAACAGGAATAAATAAAGGTGCTACAAATGACGCGTTGAAAATATCTAATGAAGACAGGACTCACAACAATGGGTTCAAAATGGGCAAAATTTAGATTTAGAAAAGACAGGTAATCACTGGTTTCATAGCAGTTGTGGATGAGTGGAACAAAGTTCTCAGAAGCGTCATTTTAAGACACTCAACTCCTCAAAGAGTACTTACAGCCACTTTCACTCGTCATGGTGAGTTTTCTTGTACAGAGTTCACGATCTTGGATTACAAGGCAAGAGTCACTCTCACAGACAAGGCAAGAGTCACTCTCACAGACAAGGCAAGAGTCACTCTCACAGACAAGGCAAGAGTCACTCTCACAGACAAGGCAAGAGTCACTCTCACAGACAAGGCAAGAGTCACTCTCACAGACAAGGCAAGAGTCACTCTCACAGACAAGGCAAGAGTCACTCTCACAGACAAGGCAAGAGTCACTCTCACAGACAAGGCAAGAGTCACTCTCACAGACCAGGCAAGAGTCACTCTCACTGACCAGGCAAGAGTCACTCTCACAGACCAGGCAAGAGTCACTCTCACAGACAAGGCAAGAGTCACTCTCACATACCAGGCAAGAGTCACTCTCACAGACAAGGCAAGAGTCACTCTCACAGACCAGGCAAGAGTCACTCTTACAGACAAATACATGTAATGTCGGGAGCTGAGACTCGACCCCTACAGCAAGCAAGAGTAAGACACACGAATGTTTCAGTACAACATTACTAAGACACACGAGTGTTTCAGTACAACATTAGTAAGACACACGAATGTTTCAGTACAACATTAGTAAGACACACGAATGTTTCAGTACAACATTACTAAGACACACGAATGTTTCAGTACAACATTACTAAGACACACGAATGTTTCAGTACAACATTACTAAGACACACGAATGTTTCAGTACAACATTAGTAAGACACACGAATGTTTCAGTACAACATTACTAAGACACACGAATGTTTCAGTACAACATTACTAAGACACACGAATGTTTCAGTACAACATTACTAAGACACACGAATGTTTCAGTACAACATTACTAAGACACACGAATGTTTCTCTAGCACAAACATTAGTAAGACACACGAATGTTTCAGTACAACATTAGTAAGACACACGAATGTTCTCAGTAACAACATTACTAAGACACACGAATGTTTCAGTACAACATTAGTAAGACACACGAATGTTTCAGTACAACATTAGTAAGACACACGAGTGTTTCAGTACAACATTACTAAGACACACGAATGTTTCAGTAAAACATTACTAAGACACACGAATGTTTCAGTACAACATTTGTAAGACACACGAGTGTTTCAGTACAACATTACTAAGACACACGAATGTTTCAGTACAACATTAGTAAGACACACGAATATTTCAGTACAACATTACTAAGACACACGAATGTTTCAGTACAACATTACTAAGACACACGAATGTTTCAGTACAACATTACTAAGACACACGAATGTTTCAGTACAACATTAGTAAGACACACGAGTGTTTCAGTACAACATTAGTAAGACACACGAATGTTTCAGTACAACATTAGTAAGACACACGAGTGTTTCAGTACAACATTACTAAGACACACGAATGTTTCAGTACAACATTAGTAAGACACACGAATGTTTCAGTACAACATTACTAAGACACACGAATGTTTCAGTACAACATTACTAAGACACACGAGTGTTTCAGTACAACATTACTAAGACACGAATGTTTCAGTACAACATTAGTAAGACACACGAATGTTTCAGTACAACATTACTAAGACACACGAATGTTTCAGTACAACATTAGTAAGACACACGAGTGTTTCAGTACAACATTACTAAGACACACGAATGTTTCAGTGCACCATTACTAAGACACACGAATGTTTCTGTGCAACAATACTAAGACACACGAATGTTTCAGTACAACATTAGTAAGACACACGAATGTTTCAGTACAACATTACTAAGACACACGAATGTTTCAGTACAACATTACTAAGACACACGAATGTTTCAGTACAACATTACTAAAACACACGAATGTTTCAGTACAACATTAGTAAGACACACGAGTGTTTCAGTACAACATTAGTAAGACACACGAATGTTTCAGTACAACATTAGTAAGACACACGAGTGTTTCAGTACAACATTACTAAGACACACGAATGTTTCAGTACAACATTAGTAAGACACACGAATGTTTCAGTACAACATTACTAAGACACACGAATGTTTCAGTACAACATTAGTAAGACACACGAGTGTTTCAGTACAACATTACTAAGACACACGAATGTTTCAGTGCAACATTACTAAGACACACGAATGTTTCAGTGCAACATTACTAAGACACACGAATGTTTCAGTACAACATTAGTAAGACACACGAATGTTTCAGTACAACATTACTAAGACACACGAATGTTTCAGTACAACATTACTAAGACACACGAGTGTTTCAGTACAACATTAGTAAGACACACGAATGTTTCAGTACAACATTAGTAAGACACACGAATGTTTCAGTACAACATTAGTAAGACACACGAATGTTTCAGTACAACATTACTAAGACACACGAGTGTTTCAGTACAACATTACTAAGACACACGAATGTTTCAGTACAACATTAGTAAGACACACGAATGTTTCAGTACAACATTACTAAGACACACGAATGTTTCAGTACAACATTACTAAGACACACGAGTGTTTCAGTACAACATTAGTAAGACACACGAATGTTTCAGTACAACATTACTAAGACACACGAGTGTTTCAGTACAACATTAGTAAGACACACGAATGTTTCAGTACAACATTACTAAGACACACGAGTGTTTCAGTACAACATTACTAAGACACACGAATGTTTCAGTACAACATTAGTAAGACACACGAATGTTTCAGTACAACATTACTAAGACAAACGAATGTTTCAGTACAACATTAGTAAGACACACGAATGTTTCAGTACAACATTAGTAAGACACACGAATGTTTCAGTACAACATTAGTAAGACACACGAATGTTTCAGTACAACATTAGTAAGACACACGAATGTTTCAGTACAACATTACTAAGACAAACGAATGTTTCAGTACAACATTAGTAAGACACACGAATGTTTCAGTACAACATTAGTAAGACACACGAATGTTTCAGTACAACATTAGTAAGACACACGAATGTTTCAGTACAACATTAGTAAGACATGAAGACAGTAACCGGGGTCATTCCGCTAAGTTGATCTTAAGCTCAACTTTAGCTCAAGGCTAAGCTGACTCCGTGTTAAGTTGAGGACAACTTTGTGGGTAGTTGTGGTGGTGGTGGTGGTGGTGGTAGTTGTGGTGGTGGTGGTGGTGGTGGTGGTGGTGGTGGTGGTTGGTGGTGTTGGTGGTGGTAGTGGTGGTTGAGGAGAGTGGTTGTGGTGAGTGGGTTGTGTGGAATGGTAGTGGTGGTGGTGGAGGGTGATAGTGTTGTTGTGTGGTGGTGATGGGGAAGGGTGATGGTGGTGGCGGGGTGGTTGGGAGGGTGATGGTGGTAGCAGTGGTGGTGGGGAGGGTGGTGGTTGTTGCAGTGGTGGTGGAAGGGTGGTGGTGGTGGAGGTGGTGGTAGGGAGGGTGGTGGTGGTGGAGGTAGTGGTGGGGAGGGTGGTGGAGGTGGTGGTGGGGAGGGTGGTGGTGGTTGGGAAAGTGGTGGTGGTGGCAGTGGTGGTGGGGAGGGTGGTGGTGGAGGTGGTGTTGGTGGCGGTTGTAGTTGGGAGGGTGGTGGTGGTGGAGGTGGGGGTGGGGAGGGTGGTGGCGGTGGTGGTTTCGAGGGTGGTGGTGGTGGTGGGGAGGGTGGTGGTGGTGGTTGGGAAGGTGGTGGTAGTGGAGATAGTGGTGGGGAGGGTGGTGGAGGTGGTGGTGGGGAGGGTGGTGGTGGTGGGGAGGGTGGTGGTGGTGGGAGGGTGGTGGAGGTGGTGGTGGGGAGGGTGGTGGAGGTGGTGGTGGGGAGGGTGGTGGTGGTTGGTAGGGTAATAGTGGTGGTGGTGGTGAGGAGGGTGGTGGTGGGGAGGGTGGTGGTGGTGACGGTGGTGATGGGAAATGTGGTTATAGTGGCGTTGATGGTGGGGAAGGTGGTGGTGGGGAGGGTGGTGGTGGGGAGGGTGGTGGTGGTGACGGTGGTGATGGGAAATGTGGTGATAGTAGCGGTGGTGGTTGGGAGGGTGGTGGTGGTGGTATGGGTGATTATGGGGACATTAGTGTTCCAGTAGTCCCACATGCCTGGTAGTGGGGGTCCAACATGCCTGGTAGTGGGGGTCCAACATGTCTGATAGGGGGGTCCCACATGCCTGGTAGCGGGGGTCCCACATGCCTGGTAGCGGGGGTCCCATATGCCTGGTTGCGGGAATCACACATGCCTGAAAGTGGGGGTCCCACAAGCCTGGTAGTGGGGCCCCACATGCCTGGTAGTAGAGGTCCCACATGCCTGGTAATGGGGGTCCTACATGCCTTGAAGTGGGGGTCCCACATGCCTGGTAGCAGGGGTCCCACATGCCTGGTAGTGGGGTCCAACATGCCTGGTAGGGGTCCCACATGCTTGGTAGTGGGTGTCCCACATACCTGGTAGTGGGGGTCCACATGCCTGGTAGCGGGGTCCCACATGCTTGGTAGTGGGGGTCCCACATGCCAGGTAGCGAGGGTTCCATATGCCTGATAGTGGGGGCCCACATGCCTGGTAGCAGAGATCGCACATGCCTGATAGTGGGGATCCCACATGCCTGGTAGCGGGGTCCCATGCCTGGTGTAGGGTCCCACATGCCTGGTAGGTGTGGGGTCCAACATGCCGTGGAGGGGTCCACATGCCTGGTAGGGGTCCCACATGCCTGGTAGGGGGTCCACATGCCTGGTAGGGGTCCAACATGCCTGGTAGGGGGTCCACTGCCTGGTAGTGGGTCCACATGCCTGTAGTGGGTCCCACATGCCTGGTAGGGGGTCCCACATGCCTGGTAGGAGGGTCCACATGCCTGGAGGGGTCCACATGCCTGGTATGGGGTCCCACATGCCTGGTAGCGGAGTCCCAGATGTCTGGTAGGAGAGGTCCACATGCCTGATAGTGGGGATCCCACATGCCTGGTAGCGGGGGGTCCCACGTGCCTGGTAGTAGTGGTCCCACATGCCTGGTAGCGGGGGCCCCACATGCCTGGCAATGGAGAGTCCAACATGCCAAGTAGTGCAGGTTACACATGCCTGGTAGCGGGGGTCCAACATGCCTGGTAGGGGGGTCCCACATGCCTGGTAGTGGGTGTCCAACATGCCTGGTAGCGGGGGTCATTCATGCCTGGTAGCTTGGGTCCCACATGCCTGATAGTTGGGATCCCACATGCCTGGTAGCGGGGGTCCCACATGCCTGGTATGGAGGTCCCACATGCCTGGTAGAGGAGGTCCAACATGCCTGGTATGGAGGTCCCACATGCCTGGTAGCGGGAGTCCCAGATGTCTGGTAGTGAGGGTCCCACATGCCTGGTAGTGGGGATCCCACATGCCTGGTAGTGGAGGTCCCACATGCCTGGTAGTGGGGCCCACATGCCTGGTATTGGGGGCCCACATGCCTGGTGGAGGGGGTTCCACATTTCTGGTAGTGAAGGTCCCACATGCCTGGTAGTAGGGGTCCCACATGCCTGATAGTGGGTATCCCACATGCCTGTTAGTGGGTGTTCCACATGCCTGGTAGTGGGTGTACCACATGCCTGGTAGTGGGTGTACCACATGCCTGGTAGTGGGTGTCCCACATGCTTATTAGTGGGTGTCCCACATGCCTTGTAGTGGGTGTCCCACATGCCTGGCAGTGGGGGCCCACATGCCTGGTAGTGGAGGTTACAAATGCCTGGTAGTGGGGGTCCCACATGTCTGGTAGTGGGTGTCCCACATACCTGGTAGTGGGGGTCCCAGATGCCTGGTAGTGGGTGTCCCACATGCCTGGTAGCGGGAGTCCCACATACCTGGTAGTGGGTGTCCCACATGCCTGGTAGCGGGAGTCCCACATACCTGGTAGTGGGGGTCCCACATGTCTGGTGGTGGGTGTGCCACATGCCTGGTAATGAGGGTCCCACATGCCTGGTAGTCGGAGACCCACATGCCTGATAGTGGGTGTCCCACATGCCTAGTAGTGGATGTTCCACATGCCTGGTAGTGGGTGTGCCACATACCTGGTAGTGGGTGTCCCACATGCCTGGTAGTGGGTGTCCTATATGCCTGGTAGTGGGTGTCCCACATGCCTGGTAATGAGGGTCCCACATGCCTGGTGGTGAGGGTTCCACATGCCTGGTGGTGGGTGTCCCACCTGCCTGGTAGTGAGGGTCCCACATGCCTGGTAGTGGAGGTTACACATTCCTGGTACTGGGGGTCCCACATGCCTGGTAGTGGGAGTCCCACATACCTCGTAGTGGGGGTCCCAGATGCCTGGTAGTGGGTGTCCCACATGCCTGGTAGTTGGTGTCCCACATGCCTGGTAGTGGGTGTCCCACATGTCTGGTAGTGAGGGTCCTACATGCCTGGTGGTTGGGGTCCCACATGCCTGGTAGTGAGGGTCCCACATGCCTGGTAGTGGAGGTTACGCATGCCTGGTAGTGGGGGTCCCACATGCCTGGTAGTGGGTGTCCCACATACCTGGTAGTGGGGGTCCCAGATGCCTGGTAGTGGGTGTCCCACATACCTGGTAGTGGGTGTCCCACATACCTGGTAGTGGGGGTCCCACATGCCTAGTAGTGGGTGTGCCACATTCCTGGTAGTGGGGGTCCCACATGCCTTGTAGTGGGGGTCCCACATGCCTGGTAGTGGGGGTCCCACATGCCTGGTGGTGGGGGTCCCACATGCCTGGTAGTGAGGGTCCCACATGCCTGGTATCTGGGCTAGTGTTAACAACACTCATGATGGTAGCGTCAGCTGTTATAACATGCGGGCGACGCCACGGGTCTCATGTTTTCTTGAATTATGGAGGACTGACGGTGTGTGAGGGTGGGTTTTTTTTCGTACCTCTTCCCGCATTACTAGCGTGTGTGTGTGTGTGTGTGTGTGTGTGTGTGTGTGTGTGTGTGTGTGTACTCACACACACACACACACAGGGGTCGAGACTCAGCTCCTGGCCTCGCCTCTTCGCTGTCCGCTATTGGGTCTCTGCTCTCCCTGCTCCGTGAGCTTTATCATACCTCGTCTTAAAACTATGTATGGATCCTGCCTCCACTATATCTTTCTCTAGACTATTCCACTTCCTGACTACTCTGTGGCTGAAGAAATGCTTCCTAACATCCCTTTGACTCATCTGAGTCTTCAGCTTCCAATTGTGTCCCCTTGTTTCTGTGTTCCCTTGCTGGAACATCCTGTCATTGTCTACCTTGTCGATTCCCCGCAGTATTTTGTATGTCGTTATCATGTCTCCTCTGACCCTTCTTTCCTCCAGTGTTGTTAGTCCTATTTCCCTCAACCTTTCTTCATAGGACAGACCCCTGAGTTGTGGAACTAACCTTGTCGCAAACCTTTGCACTTTCTCTAGTTTCTTTACGTGCTTGACCAGGTGTGGGTTCCAGACTGGTGCTGCATATTCTAGTATGGGCCTGACGTACACGGTGTACAGTGTCTTGAACGATTCCTTGTTAAGATAACGGAACGCTAATCTTAGGTTTGCCAGTCGCCCATATGCTGCCGCAGTTATCTGGTTGATGTGTGCCTCCGGAGACGTGCTTGGCGTTATACTCACCCCAAGGTCTTTCTCCTTTGCCGAGGTATGTAGCCTTTGTCCGCCTAGCCTGTACTCTGTCAGCGGTCTTCTTTGCAATTCTCCGATCTTCATGTCTTTGCATTTGGTGGGATTGAATTCGAGAAGCCAGTTGCTAGACCAGATGTCAAGCTTGTCCAGGTCTGTTTAAAGTCCTGCTTGGTCCTCCTCCGATGTGATTCTCCTCATTAATTTCACATTATCTGCGAACAGAGACACTTCTGAGTCTATCCCATCCGTCATGTCATTTACATATACCAAGAATAACACTGGTCCTAGGACTGACCCCTGCGGTACGCCGCTCGTCACAGGCGCCCACTGTGATACCTCATCACGCACCATGACCCGTTGTTACCTCCCTGTGAGGTATTCCCTGATCCATTTCAGTGCCCTTCCTGTTATACATGCTTGTTCTTCCAACTTCTTTACTAATCTCATGTGAGGAACTGTGTCGAAGGCCTTCCTGCAGTCCAGGAAAATGCAATCAACCCACCCTTCTCTCTCTTGACTTACCTCTGTTACTTTATCATAGAACTCTAGGAGGTTTGTTACACAGGATTTGCCTTCCCGGAATCCTTGCTGTCTGGTGTTTATTATCCTGTTCAGCTCAAGGTGTTCCACCATTCTTTTCCTGATGATTTTCTCCAGGACTTTACACACTATACACGTAAGTGACACCGGTCTATAGTTTAGTGCCTCTTTTCTGTCTCCTTTTTTAAAGATGGGGACAACGTTGGCCTTCTTCCATACCTCAGGTAGCTGCCCAGTTTCAAGGGATGTGTTGAATATTATGGTAAGTGGCACACTCAGATTATATATATATTATATATATATATATATATATATATATATATATATATATATATATATATATATATATATATATATATATATATATATATATATATGTGTGTGTGTGTGTGTGTGTGTGTGTGTGTGTGTGTATTGATTTTCAAAATGCTGAGAAGGTTGTATCAAGCAAGTCCATGGTTAAGAGGAATATAATAGAATCATGTTTCATTAAAAGCAGTATTGAAAATAATATGAATATTTATTTTGGTTTATATAAATTGGATTCATTTATAATTAATAAAATTTAGGAAGATAAATTGATAAATTGGACAAATCTTAATTCTTGGGAGGTGTAGTCTTTGTTAGTGTGATGTGACTGTGAGGTGTAGTCTTGCCCCTTATATAAGCCTTCTTGTTATGTTTCCTTTTATAGTACCTTGATAATGTGAGTAGTCACGAAAGCCATGCGTGTCGTATGAGGCGACTAAGATGCCGGGAGCAATGGGCTAGTAACCCCTTCTCCTGTACAAATTTACTAAAAAAGAGAAGAAGAAAAACTTTATAAAACTGGGATGTTTGAATGTGCGTGGATGTAGTGCGGATGATAAGAAAGAGATGATTGCTGATGTTATGAATGAAAAGAAGTTGGATGTCCTGGCCCTAAGCGAAACAAAGCTGAAGGGGGTAGGCGAGTTTCAGTGTGGAGAAATAAATGGGATTAAGTCAGGAGTATCTGAGAGAGTTAGAGCTAAGGAAGGGGTAGCAATAATGTTGAAGGATCAGTTATGGAAGGAAAAGAGGGAATATGAATGTGTAAATTCAAGGATTATGTGGATTAAAATAAGGGTCGAATGCGAAAAGTGGGTCATAATAAGCGTGTATGCACCTGGAGAAGAGAGGAGTGTAGGAGAGAGAGAGATTTTGGGAGATGTTAAGCGAATGTATAGGAACTTTTGAACCAAATGAGAGAGTAATTGTGGTAGGGGACCTAAATGCTAAAGTGGGAGAAACATGCAGAGAGGGTGTAGTAGGTAAGTTTGGGGTGCCAGGTGTAAATGATAATGGGAGCCCTTTGAATGAACTTTGTATAGAAAGGGGTTTAGTTATAGGTAATACATATTTTAAGAAAAAGAGGATAAATAAGTATACAAGATATGATGTAGGGCGTAATGACAGTAGTTTGTTGGACTATGTATTGGTAGATAAAAGACTGTTGAGTAGACTTCAGGATGTACATGTTTATAGAGGGGCCACAGATATATCAGATCACTTTTTAGTTATAGCTACAGTGGGAGTAAAAGGTAGATGGGATACAAGGAAAATAGAATCAGTAAGTAAAAGAGAGGTGAAGGTTTATAAACTAAAAGAGGAGGCAGTTAGGTAAGATATAAACAACTATTGGAGGATAGATGGGCTAGTGAGAGTGTAGGCAATGGGGTCGAAAATGTATGGGGTAGATTTAAAATGTAGTGTTAGAGTGTTCAGCAGAAGTTTGTGGTTACAGGCGAGTGGTGCGGGAGGGAAGAGGAGCGATTGGTGGAATGATGATGTAAAAAGAGTAGTAAGGGAGAAAAAGTTAGCATATGAGAGGTTTTTACAAAGTAGAAGTGATGCAAGGAGGGAAGAGTATATGAAGAGAATAAGAGAGGTTAAAAGAGTGGTGAAGCAATGTAAAAAGAAAGCAGATGAGAGAGTGGGTGAGATGTTATCAGCAAATTTTGTTGAAAATAAGAAAAAGTTTTGGAATGAGATTAATAAGTTGAGGAAGCCTAGGAACAAATGGATTTGACAGTTAAAAATAGGAGAGGAGAGTTATTAAATGGAGAGTTAGAGGTATCGGGAAGATGGAGAGAATATTTTGAGGATTTGTTAAATGTTGATGAAGACAAGGAAGCTGTAATTTCGTGTGTAGGGCAAGGAGGAATAACATCTTGTAGGAGTGTGGAAGAGCCAGTTGTGGGTGTAGAGGAAGTTCGTGAGGCAGTGGGTAGAATGAAAGGGGTAAGGCAGCTGGGATTGATGGGATAA
>WNWK01009637.1:0-75285 GCA_009830355.1 Cherax destructor | reverse complement strand
GACAATAAACAATGACTGCGGGATGTAAAACAAATTGGTTTTTTTTAAATATATATACCACCCCTTTCTTCCCCCGAGGCTGAATGACTAAAAAAGAAGAAAACTATAAAGTTTATCTTTTTAAATTTATTTAGTAATTTACACAAGAAAAGGGGGTTCCCAGCCCCTTGTTTCCCAAAAAAAACAATGATTAGCATGAAACAAGCCCTTTGGCTTATCATAAAACAAAAACTGCTGGGCAAAAAACCATAACCACTGTGATGTGAAACAATGATAATACCAACTGTTGTTTATATTGCCCTACTGTACCATCACAGCGGGAATGCTCATTACTGTCTATTATACATGTGACATGAAATTAATTATTACCACCACAGCAGAAACAAATGAAATTTACCACTTACACCCAAAATATCATTTAAATTTTTTATTACTACTGTGGTACAACAAAAAAAATGGTTACTAATATTTTTTTTACAGCAGCTGCAACAATACTTTTTACTTTTTAAAAACAGACCACTGATTTTTTGTTACAAAGAAGATGCACTGAATTTTACAAACTAGCATAACAAAGAGCTTCTGAACTGCAAAAAGATGCACTAAATGTTTCTATTGCAACAGATGAATGGTAACTTGATAAATAAACTACTGCTATTTAGGAAAATTAATGCATGTCTACTTGATGCAAAAAAATGCAAATCATTTTTTATAAAGCACAAGAAAAGAAATGTTTAACTTGCTAGAGAACTACTGATACAGTGGATAATCGTTTAAATGCTGCAGAGAAATTACTGTACATTTAAATATAACTGAAGTAAAGTGCTTTGATATAATGTACATTCATTTTATATGAACACATTAATGATGAACCACAGATAAGCAAAAAAAAACGTACATAAAATGCTTTGATGAATGCCAACACTTAAAAACGAACAAAAAAAATGAAGATGCATCCCCGGGGGGAAGGGACCTGGGGTAAGGGGCATGGCAGGGTAAGGGGAGGCAACGGGATGAGCATCCCCGGGTAAGCTAAGAGGACGTGGCACAACAAAAAGAATGGGTGTGTGCTCCCCTGGTGTGGGGGGCAGAGGCCTCTGATGTCAACAACAGCAAATCCCGGTGAGGTGAGGCGACACCCCCACCTCCCCCTAAACACTTTGCGTCCTCCCGGGAGACCACCCCCGTGGCATTGTCTTTCTTCCACAGGTGAGGTGTCCACCACCACTTCAGGGGCCACTGCCCTTCCTCGCCACCCCGGGGCAATTACCACACCCCAGGATCACTGCAACACCTTCCCCCCAACCACCTTTCAACAGAGAAAAAACCCCCTTTAACACTATTTACTATAGCCCTGGTACTGTCATTTTTGTTCATGTTCATTGGTAACAATTGGCCCATTGTGGATTCGTATACCCGTACTTTTTTAAACCACAGGCCATAAGGGTCTTAAGGGGCAAGTGAGGGAAATAAAGGTTACAGTTGGGAAATAAATCACAGCCCCCCCATCTTTGGGAAGACAACATTATCTAGCTACTTGCCAGTAATCACAGACATTTTGAGGCAACCATTAGGTCATTGCTGGAGAAATGTGGGGCACTATATAATTTATCCTGAGCATTGATGCACAAGGTTTGGGTAACTGCCAGACTAACCTTTTTATCAGGTATTGCAGGGGGTGCTAAAACACCAACCTGTCTTGTCTGTCTTCCACAGTGCCATAGCAATGCAGTATTAGGTCCGAGTTCTTACATGTCTGTAATTTTAAGCGTAATATCTGTGTTGTACATGCTTTAAAAAAGCAGAATTTACAAAATTAGTTACAATATCATGAAAGAAACCAGCTGTTGTGACAGAAAACAGTGGTAAAAAAGAATAAAAGTTACAATAGTAATAACAATTACAGCTGAGCCACAAACTGGAAATAAGACCTTGGACTATATTCCAATCCATTCTGAACCATTATTCAGTGCGACTGATAATGGCTAAGAATGAGCTGAAATGTTTTTTCTAAAGATTTATCTCTAATTTGTGGGTTAGTTGTGAATATGAGTAACAATTCTGTTAAGCAGCCACCAAGCTGAGGCAGCCCATCACAGTGTTAACCAACACATGACAACATATCCTGTTAAAAGTACTGTACTTTATTTTGGCATATATTGCTCATGAACCAAATATCCAACATCAGACGAATTAACAATTATTGACAAAACCATTCTAGCCAAGTAAAATTACCATTTTGAGAGATCCTATTCTCATTTGCAGCCTCCACACTATATACTTAACAGTACAATATTTTCTCTTATCCTTGGACACTTTGTTATGAGCCACTGTTTTTATAAGGAGGGAAATTGTCCATCATGCCCTAAGAGGTGAACTGGTATGCCAGCAAAAGGCCCTCGCAAATTGCCCAAAAACTTTACTTCATGGATCATCATATGACTGAGACCTGCACCATGTCTCATAATACAAAGTCCTCTTATGATAGTTGTTTTACACATTTCCATACCAACTCATTCAGTTCAAAAGACTATAAAAGTGGTACCTCTACTTACAGCAAAATTCGCTCCAGATGGCTATTCAAGTGCCGATACCAAATCATTTTCCCAAAGAAATAATGAAAATTAGATTAATCCATTTCAGACCCCCAAAAATACTTACAAAAGCACCTACAAAAATACACTTACATAATTGTTCGAGTTGAAGCTGTTTTCGTAAGTAGAGGTACCACGTATTACAGCGTGTACGATGATCCCTGAAGATTTTCTCAGCTGTTAAATGCTTCCATTCACAGCCCATCTGTGGGGAGCTTGGCAGCACAAAAAGACATCAAATTACTGTTCCCATTACTGTAATTAAGATGAACAAAGAGATGTAACCTGAGAATTACCTGCTGATACAACTAATGTAGTCATAGCTCAAGAATTTTAGTGACCAACACCCAGTTAATTTATATATTAATTTTGTACAGCACATTCTTCATTATTATCACCACATACTTTCACTGTATTCAAGATTTATCATCATTATATAATATGAATTCACCTGTTGCATCAATATATTTCCTTTTTACTATACACATTACATAATGATACATATTTTTTTTAAATAATATGTATACTCCACAGATTTTTCATGCAATCTACTGCACACAAATATTCAACTTTATCCCTGTATTGTACAGTACACATATTATTATTACTCAACTTCATTTCCTTCATTATTCAGCTTTTCATTTTATTATTCACTATACACTGTTATGTCTATCTTCCATATAGATTTTAGGGATCTTTTTAAAACAATTAAAAGTCTTTCCCTTTTTATCTTAGATAACTTTTCTAAACATAATTTGCATTGCAATGTTCTCCACATTTGCCTCTAGTTTCCCTTGCATTATTTACTATTTCTTCATGTCCTATATATATACGTAGTACTATTATGAAATCACAGTACAGTGGACCCCCGGTTATGCATAATTCGTTCCAGAATGCTGTTCGAGTGCCGTACAAACGAATTTGTTCCCATAAGGAATAATGTAAATTAGATTAGTCCGTTGACCCCAAAATATACTTAAAAGCACTTACAAAAATACACTTACATAATTGTTTGAGTTGGGAGCAGTACGAAACCGGGGGCCACTTTTATTCAATACATGTAGGTTAAACAAGGTAAATTTTAGCACCTGGACCAGATTTATGTAATTCCTTATTTAAAAAAAAAATGCAAATATCACAACACGAGCTTTCAGTATTCTTTTTTGAGAAAATTCATCAAAATGAGATACTGTATTCTTTTGGGGAAAGGGGTTTATCTAGATGAGATACCAGAATTTTAAAAAGGCAAACATAGCTCCTTTGCTAAGGAGGCAGTAGAGTGCTAGCCAAAAAATTTCAGATCCTTTGTTAGATCCCACATCATAAAAGTCTTTGAAAGAGTGATGAGACCCAAATTCAACCTTTTTTGAAAAGAACTGCACAACCCAAACCCCCCCAAAAAATGCCTGTCACAACTGTAAACCATTTTTGACAATTTAAATTGGGAAAAAAACCAAAATGGGTGATATCAAAATTTTTAAAAAGCAAAATGGGGTGACCACAAAATGAGAGAAGGCAAAAGGGGAAGGGGGTAGGCAAATGGATTTTCAAGTTTTTCCATAAACACAAAAGTAGTAGAAACAGACCAAAATCCACTATTGGGGTTAAAATAGTTCCCCAGGCCCTTCTAGCACCTCGGTTTCTTATCCTGAAAGCAGACATAGATAAAAAAACCCTATCACAATTTTGATCATCATTTAAAGATGACACAAAAAGAAGCATGAAAGTCACCTTTGAAGACACTAAAAAACTGTTGAAGATATAAAAGGATTTTCAGTGGGGTAGAAACATGTATTGCAATGGTGAAAATTTCCCACTGTTAACATGGAAAAAAAAACCAAAAAGGGACACTGATAAAAAACCCCACGAGAACCATCAAAGAAATGAAAGGAACAGGGAAAGCCCGGGAAAATTTGTTGGCTTACCTTTTTTTTCAATAATAAGGCAAACCCCCCCGTCGGGAAAGATGACAGGGTGGATAATGAAAAATTTTTAAAAACAAAGGAAACTACCAATAGTGACACTTTTCAAATCACTTGTGCTCAGTGCTGATGACCCATTCAGGACGGAGGTTGGAGATGGAACAGATACAGAGATCTTTTCACCCCAAAAGCCACTGAAGTTTTAAAATTACTGGGAATGCCTTAAAGTTTTAAAATTTTGTACTACTAGAGTGGAGGAGAGATACATAATAATAAAACCTGAAAAGATTGGCCTTGTTGCCCCTGCCATAACATACTAGAATGAAGTATGGAGGACACAGTAAGAGAACATTGCATAAACATCTGTGGCTTCTGATTATTCAACATCTTCCCAAAAAGATATCAAAAACATTGGGGGGACAAGTGTAAAGTCTTCAAGGAAACTGAACAAGATCTTCACCAGATGGCAGATCAACCAGGATTGATGGATATGTTGGAAAATGGGCCACCCAGCAACATTTGATCTAGTACCAAATGAGCCTGGTCCAAGGCCAGGCTCTGGGATGAAAACTCCCAAAAACCCCCTTTTTTTTAAATCTCTGACTGCCCTCATTCTCCCGGCATTGAATGACCCTATAAGTTTAACTTTGATGAATGCAAAAAAAATAATGATTAAATCAAGTGTTTTCTTTTGGGCACTCCTCAGAAAATCAGATGCAAATTTCTTTCTAAATTAAATTTAAATGCAAAATTATCATGCCTCTTTTAAATCATTTACCCCACCAGGGTTCTGTTGCAAAATTTTTTTAAATTCATATATACTACTGTATATTCACACAGTAATTGAAATCAGACATAAATTAAGCCTGAAATTAAACTTTTTAAACCCCGGGTCCAAGGCCATTTTTTTGGGAAGGGGGGCACCAGTGTCCAAAATTTAAAAAAAAAAAATTTCTTATTTTTCTTATGAAGTGGTAGAGAATTTTTCTGAAGGTAATAAAACAAAAAAATCTTTGTTTAAAATTAAATTTGTAATTTTTATGTGTCAGCGATATTTAACAATTTTTCCAACTTTGACTCCCCTTTTAGGAATTACATTATCCAGTCGACCAAATTCTTAGTTATTTCACAGTTACTTCATTCTATCGATTGAGCCAAGAAATCCCGTCAACTGTTTCAACACAAAATAAAGTGATTGGAAATTGGTAATTTAGCCAATTTAACTCAAAGTTCAAAATATTCCAATTTCAAAATAGGGTGCAGAATAAACAATGCAGGCTTTCCCTGCCCTAAACTAACATTTCTCTGTTCATTAGTTATGTTTTCAGTCTTTACAAATGAATTCCATTTTGATTTTTTATTCACTAATGAATTTTTATTCAAACAAAAAATGGAAGATTTACTGTTATGTAATATTGTAATAATTGTACAAATAATATCACCACATTTGTGAACGTATTGACCACCAACTGGCGCGTATTAGACTGTGAGGTCATTTGTTTATCTTCAACATCGGCAAAAATTTAACATTTCCGCTACTTTGAGCTCCTTTTTCAAGCCATTTCCATACTAAAACCAATCAAAATCATCTCTATATCTGTAATATATCTTCCATTCTATCAAATGAGACCAAGAAATCGCAAATACAACTATAAAAATTATACAAAACAACACTGCCAAGTCACTGTTTTAATCAAAATTACGGTTTCAGTTTTTTTTCTCATTATGCACTGTGTGCTGCAGGATTTGTTTTATGTGGTGCACACTTACCACATAGATGTATTCTCTCATATCTAGGCCCAAAAATTTTCAGCTCAAAGCTTATCTGGGGTGAGCTGAGCTCATGACGTAGACCTACGGTTTGGACCCAGAACTAAAAGCCATAGAACTACGGCACGGACCCTGAAAGGGTTAATAATTACAGAAACTCAAGATCTTTTTTTTATCACAAAAAAAAAATTTCTATCCCTTCTGTGGTGTGCCAGATCAATTGGGCTGAAAAAGGAGGGGGGCTGGGGGGCTGCCAACTGCAACAGCCTACCCCAACAAAGCAATTCCTGCTCCGGGGGGGACCGGGGATGGGCTGTGGGGCAGGAGAACTCCCAAAATAGATAACAGGAAAACCCAATTAGGCATTGCATCTGCCCCACAATTACCCAACACAGGCTCAATCTTCTACCAGGGAAGATTTTTAAACAATTGCATTCTGGTAGAAATGTGATTTCTGTTTTATGCCTAATGAAAATGTAAGATAAGAGGAAAATCCTACAAACTTCATTACACTAAACATACATTTTAAAAAAATTTTGTTTTTTAATACAGTAGTTCATATTCCTTTTTTTTCTTCCCATTTTGTGAGGTATGGTCTGAGACTGGGGCACACAGGTGATGACCCCTGAAACCATTAACAGACATAATAAGATGCCTTAGAACAGAGAGGGAAATTTTTGAACTTTTTTGGGGCTCTCATAACTACTGCAACCCAACAATTCGCCATGACCTTCTGAAAATCCCCTGCAACACAAAATAAAGTTGTTTGATCACAAGGTGCCACAACTCCCACATCACCAAAATTTCTAGAGGTTGCCAGTATTCCCAGTTGACAGTACTGTATGCCTTGAACAGTTACCAATAAGTGGGAATCTTATTTTTCCCCTTTTAATTGTTCCAGAAAGTCTGACAAAAACCGGGTTAAAAACCCAAAGCAATATTTCCCATAAGAAAAAAGTAAATCCAATTAACCCGGGTTCCAGACCCCCAAAAAAGTATTAACAAAAAATACATTTTATAGAGAATAACTATGGTTTTACATACAAAAAAAATGAGAAATAAATATAAAGGACTAATAAAATGGATAAATGAACATTTCAAATTTTTATTTTTACTGAAGACTCTTGTTGGCTTTGGAATACAGCAGGGAGGAGAGGTTATTTTTTGGGAAGGGGAAACCCCCTTTTCCATAAGGACTTCAGGTATCAAGTCCCTACCCGGGGGTTACAAAACCCCTTCTGTCTTTTACGGGGCACTGGGAACCAGCTTGGGGTCACTGGACCCCTGTCAAAAAAAAAAATTGTCCAGAGAGCTCTGTTTCTGGTGTCTCTAAGATTTGCCTAAAATGGGACAAGGCTTTTGTCATTGAACATGTTTTAGACATGGCTTGCAAATTTTGTTGGGGTGATATTTCTCCAAAAAACCTTGAAACCCTACCACTTTGCACACATGTCCTTAATCACTGAAGGGCCATTCTCCCCCTTTTTTCCCCCTCCCCCTGAAGAAATTTTCCCCGCCAGCTGCGACCTGTTGCTGTTCCAGTTAAAAGGTGTTGCAGCTCTTCAGTGGTTGGCTTTTCCCCCTGTGGTTCCCCAACTCTTCCACATCCTGGCCACTCACATCCAACCCTGTGGACTTCCCCAAAGGCATTTGGGAACTTTCTTTGGCCCCATGGTGGCTTATTTAGCAGTCACACTTAAAAAAAGCACAAAAACAATGGATTATTCGGAAATTTTTTGTATGAACGCGCAGGGGAATGTTCACTTGATGAGATGAGAAACAAAAACCAGACTGACTCCCGAACCGGGGTGGGGTGCTTTGTGTGGGGATGGGCAGGTGGACACGTTCAGACAGCGGGTAAAAACCCAAAGGGGATGAATGAAAAAGGGGCAAAATTTTGATGAAAAAAAGGGGTCGAAAATCAAAGCAAAACCCCGGGCCAAAAGAAAAAACCCGGGGGTTTCCCCTGATTACTAGAAGTCACTGGGACTCCCAGAACAGTCACAGGGGCCCTAGAACAACCAAGGATGACACAAATGATGATAGTCTCTAGGCAACCCTAATGGTAATGCGGGGAAAAGTGGTAAAAAAGAATGGGAAAAATGTTGGGAAAACGGGGGTGAGGCTGATATCACTGGGGGGGTTTTATTCCAGATTGACTATGAAGAACCCTGTGGTAAATCTTGCAAACAAACCGAAACTTGGCACCCCGGGCGTACATCTCACGTCAGCTCGACAGACACTGACAAGGCACAAGTGTGCTCACACTTTAGTATTCCCTTTTCCTTTGGGTCACTGCCTCCCATCTCATCAAGACTTCTTTACAGAATAGAGAACATTTAAATTACTATTACATACCTTTTTGAAGACTCTTGTTGGTGTATAAAAAAAGGGAAGGAGGGGGGGAGGATAAGGACTTCAGGTATCAAAAACCCCATCCAGGGTTCTTTCCCTTTTTTCTTTACTGGCACTAGGAAATTTTAGTCACTGGACTCCCTGGCCAAAAAATCTGTCCAGAGAGCTCTGTTTCTGGTGTCTCTTTAAAAATTTGTAAAATGGGACAAGGCATTTTCATTGAACATGTTGCAGACATGGCTTGCAACATTTTTGGGAAAATTGATAATTCCCCCACAAAATTTTGCACCTCACTCCACTTTGAAAAATTGCCCAATCACTGAAGAAGGCACATTCTCCCCTCTTTTTTTCCTCCTCCTCTGAAGCAATTTCCTCAGCTGCAATCTGTTGCTGTTCCAGTTGAAGGTGTTGCAGCTCTTGGAAAAGCTTTTTCCCTGTGGTCCTCCACCAACTCTTCCACATCCTGGCCATTAAACCCCAAACCCCATGGACTTCCCCAATGCCACAATAGATTCCAAACATTTGGGGTTGTCAGGGTCAACCTCAAACCCTTCAAAATCCTTCTCTTGGATACATTCTGGTCACAATTTTCTCCAAGCAGAGTTCATCGTCCGGGAAGTCACTTCCTGCCAAGCCTTATTTTACAGTGGTCCCTTCGACTCACGAGAAAGTTAACTCGAACAATTATGTAAGTGTATTTCTGTAAATTAATTTTTGGGGGTTTGAAACAGATTAATCTAATTTACATTACAGTGGCCCCGACTGGGGCGGTGATTCCATATAGCGGTGAATTCGTAAAACGAGCGTTTTTTTGGTAAATATTTCCATCATGTAGCAACCTTTCCCCTCGTGTGGCGCCCCGGGCCCCGGGACCTGTCCGCCTGCCGCGCTTGCGCGGGTAGGCGCGAGGATGCCAGCCCTAGCATTGTTTACAATTGAGAGAACATTACCCAGCGAGCTCTTTCAAGCATTCACAATACAGTGGACCCTTGAAAATCGTCCCCCTTAAAAGATCGGCAAATTTAAAAATGGGGCCCATTTTTTTTAAAAATTGACTTGAAAATCATCCATTGGCTAAAAAAATCCCCGGTCGTCTAAAAACGGGGCCCACGTGGCCTCCCCGCCACCTGGGCACATAAAAAATTGAGCATCAGTGTGCCATTTTTTACCAGCGGTACCACCACCCACGCCACCACCCACGCCACCATTACGCATTCATACCATACATTTTATCAATATTCCATTCTTTTTAGTGTTTGGGGAACTGCTAAATAAGCTACCAGGGGCCCCAAAAAAAGCCCCTAGTGCCAGCCCTGTGGTAAAGAAAGTGAAAACACAATAGAAGTTAAGAAAAGATCATAGAAAAATATGAAAGTTTTACGTGTGGCGGAGCTTCCAGGATGTAGGGGAAGGCCCATTCAACCATCACTTCCATCTTGTTGAAGAAAAAGGAAATAAAGGGCTGATGTTAAAAAGGGATGAATATGCAAACAAAAAAGAAAATCGAAAAATCAAAGAAGTTGAGAAGTTGTTGTTTTGGTGGATCAGACAAAAGGGGTTAGCAGGAGATAGTGTTAAAAGTCAATAATTTGCAAAAAGGCAAGGAGTTGCATGATGATCTCAAAAAGAAAAGCCCGGGGCAGTGCTGATGTTGATAAATTTCGGCCAGCAAAGGCGGGGTTGAAAATTTCAAGAAAAAATGGCATACAATTTGTAAGGCATGGAGAGGCTGAAGTTCTGAAAATGTGTGGCTGAAAAATTTGTTCATGAATTAAGGGGGTACATAGTCTGAACAATTCAACCTCAACAAGTGTTTAATTGGAAACAGGCCTCTTTGGAAGAAAATCCCAAAAAGAGGACCTACATCACAAAGGGAGGAAAATGCACTGCCAGGACACAAGCCTATGAAAGACAGGCTAACTCTCAAGTTGTGTGGCAATGCTGTGGTGATTTCAAAGTGAAGCCTTTACTTGTGTATCCCCTCTGAAAATCCCAGAGTTTTCCCAAGAAGAAAAAGTGTTGCCAAGGCTAATTTGTGTGTTTTTTGGGAAGTCTAACAAAAAATCGGTCCCCGGGGAAATTTTCCTTGATTGGTTCAATGAAGTTTTTGGGCCCCCCAGTGTGAAGAAATATCTCAAGGAAAATAATCTGCCACTTAAGTGCCTCCTGGTAATGGACAATGCCCTGCTCATCCCCCGAGACATGGAAGAGCAAATAGTGAAGGTTTTTAAGTTCATCAAAGTGAAGTTCTTCCCCCTAATCCCCCTCCTCCCCCCAGCCCAGGGAACCAGCAGGTTTTTAAATTTCCCAAAACCTACACCAGAGCAATGTTTCAAAGGTGTTTTGACATAACTTCAGACTCTGAATTGACCCTAAGAAAAGTTCTGGAAAGATCATTTCAATATCCTTAATTGCTTTTACACCTTATAGGAAAGGCTTGGCAGGAAGTGACTCCCAGGACAATGCCTGTTTGGGAAAAAATTGGGGCCCAGATTGTGCCCAAGAGGAAGGAAAAAGGGAAAGGGAAGTTGCTTTTTTCCCAGAGATTAAGGAGATTGCCAATGTGGACTAGGAGGGAAAAAATTTTGGGAAGGAGCATCCCCCCTGACAAAGCTGTTGCAGGCCGTGTATGTGACATGTTCAATGACAATGTTTTTGTCACATTTTGGGACTTTTTAAAAGAACCGCCAGAAACAGACCTTTCTGGAAAGTTTTTTTGAAAGAAAGGAATCCAGTGACTCTCAACCTGGTCCTAGTTTAAAAAACAAAAAAGGGGAAGAACCCCCAAAAAAGGATTTGGTACCTGAAGTGTTCAGGGAAGGATTCCCCTTCCAAACACAAACAACACCACCACCTTCTCCCTCCTTCCTTCTTCCAAAATCAACAACCCCAATAAAGGTAAGGTCAATTTATTACTTTTTTTATACTATGTACGGGTATACAGTGGAACCCTGGTTAACGAAAAGGTTAATTATGAAAAGTATAATTTGTAAGTCCCGGGAAGTGTTTTTTGGGGGTCTGAAATAAAACTAACCTAAATGACATTTTTCTTAAGGAAGTAAATTGTTGGAATGGCACTTGAGCAGGCTTCTGCAATGAATTTTTTCGTTAACCGGGGTTCCACTGTATATCTCATTGTTTTCTGTGTAGATAAATGTACATTTAATGTGTAAAAAAAAAAATTTTTTCATACTTTTTTGGGGGTCTGGAACAGTTAAATTTTATTTACATTATTTCTTATAGATAAAATGGTTTTGAAAAAGCCCATTTGAAAATCGGCTCTCAGGGGCGGGGTTTAAACACGATTTTCAAGGGTCCCCTGAAAATTTTGTTGTGTTTATTGCTGGTTCAGTGATTGTCACTTTTAATAAGACACCAAGGGTCCAAAAAAGCTTCCCAGTGGGACCCCTGTGGTAAAAAGTGAGAAACACCATCGAATAAAAGGGGAAGGAAAAAAATGAGAGTGGTATACGTGTGAGTGAGCTTGCCAGGATGTACAAGAAAAAAACATTTTACTATTACCACTATCCTGGCAAAAAAATGAAATCAAGGAAGCTAATGTTGCAAAAAAGGGGGTTTATATGTTAACGAAAAAAAAGATCAAAAAAAATGGATGAGGGTGAAAGTTGTTGGTGCTGTGGATCAATGAAAAACAGTTAGCGGGTGATAGTATTTCCCCGGTGATAATTTTGGGAAAAAGGGAAGGAAACTGCCCTAGATCTTGTCAAGACAATGCCTGGAACCAGTGGTGAGTCGAGTGATTTTTTAAAACCAGCAAAGGCTGGTTTGGGGGGAGGGTTTAAGCGTAGTGGCATACACAGTGTTTTGAGACATGGTGAGGCAGCCAGCTCCCCGACCCAAAAGTGCAGCTGAAAAGTTTGTGCAGGGGAAATTTCCCGGGTTCAAGACACTGAAAAATTTTTAACCCCAACAAGTGTTTTTAAATTTTATAAACAGGCCTGTTTTGAAAGAAAATGCCCAACAGGACCTTCATTACTCAGGAGGAAAAAAGGGACCCAAAAGACACAAACCTATGAAAGACAGGCTAACTCTTATGCTTTGTGCTAATGCCAGTGGTGATTTTAAAGGGAAACCTTTTTCTGGTGTATCACACAGAAAATCCCCGAGCCTTCAAGAAACACAATGTTAACAGGAATAATTTGTGTGTGTATTGGGAAAGGGAACACTAAAGCATGGGTCACTAAGGACTTTTTTGTGGAATGGTTTACTGGAGTGTTTGGCCCCAGTGTGAAGAAATAACTCCTGGAAAGAAATTGCCCCCAAATGCCTCCTGGTACTGGACAAAAGCTCCTCTCATCCTCACAACTTGGGAGACTATTTGTCTGATGAGTTCAGTTTCATCACAGTGAAGTTCTTGCCTCCTAACACCACTCCTCTCATCCCGCCCCTGGACCAGCAGGTCATTGCAAACCCTTAAGAAACTGTACACCAAAACAATGTTTCAAAAAGGGGCTTTGTATTTATAGTTTTTAAAAATGTTTTTTGTGTATGTAGAACTATAATTAAAATGTTTTTTTTGGGGAATATTTTTGGGTGGAAAAGAATTTTTTGGGAAATAAGGTTTGGGGTTTCAGCAATTTTTTTTAAAGGGCCCAGGTCCGGGGCAATTAAGATCGTTTCGGGGCCCCCTGTATTCCTTATGGGAACAAATTTTGTTTGGTATCGGCACTCAAACCCTTTGAAATAATTGCTCATGTCGAGGGAAAACTGTAAAAGGGCCCCATGCAATTGGGGGTAATGAAGGGGTTCCCCCCAAAACCCCCTTTTTGGGGGCAATTCATGTTCGGTCACTTCAAAGTACCTTTGAAACACTGCTTTGGTGTAGAATTTTTGAAGTTTGAATGACCTGGGCTGGTCCATGGTTGGATGAGAGGAGTGATATTAGGGTCAAGAACTTCAGTGTGATGAAACTAAACCCCAAACAACTGGTCTTCCAAGCCTGGAGGATGAGCAGGAGCACTGTCCACTACCAGAGGCACTTGAGTGGCAATTTATTTACGAGGAGGTATTTCTTCACACTGCTGAAGCACTCATTGACCACCAATGAAAAATTAGCCCCGTGACCCATGCCTTATTGTTAGCCTTCCACATCACACACAATTTACTCTTCACATTGTTTTTCTTGGAAAACTCGGGAATTTAGAGGATACACCACAAAGGCATCACTTGGAAATTCCACTAACGTTACCACAGAGCAAAAAGAGTTAGCCTATCCTTCATAGCTTGTGTCCTGGCAGTGCCTTTTCCTTCTGCGTGATGTAGGTCCTCTTTGGCATTTTCTTCCAAAAGAGGCCTGTTTCATCACAATTGAATTAATTGTTAAAGGAAGGAATCCTTCAGCCTCATATACCCTCCTTGAATTACTCAGAATTCCTTTGGGCGCATGTTTGTCTGAACTTGCAGCCTCACCCTGCCTTATCACACTGTATGCCACTTCGCTCTTGAATCTGTCGAACCAGCCTTTGCTGGCCTTGTTAAATTCACTAACAGCAGCATTCGTTCCAAGCATTTTTTTACGAGATCCGCAAGCAATTGCCTTGCTCGCAAATTATCTTCCACAACACTATCTCCTCTAACTGTTTTTTGTTGATCCACACTAACAACTTCTCAACATCTTTCGATTGTCTATGATCTCTGTTTCAAGAATGCATTTTACCTTTTCGCAACATCAGCTTCCTTGATTTCTTTTCTTTCGCCAGGTGAAACTGATCGTTGATTTGACTTCCCATTCATCCTGGCGAGCTTGGCCACATGTACGCCATTTTCAAATTTTTCTATGAGTTCTTTCTTGAATTCTATCATGTTTTTCACCTTCTTTACCAAAGGGCTGGCACTCAGAGCTTTCTTGGCCCCATGGTGGCTTATTTAGTTGGCTACAGCCAAAAAACAATGAATTATAAATAAACAAGTTTCGGAAGAACACGCGGAATTATGTTCACTGCATGAGTAACAAAGGCAGACTGAGTCACAAACGTATGAGTCAAGGTCCCACCGGTGTAGGCAGACGTGTCTGGTATGGACGTATTTCTGGAGTGGATGTAATAAAACACGGGAAGATTTCGCCAAAAAAGTGGTCGAAACTGCATTGTATGATAAACCAGACCAGACGAAACCGGTTTTACTGTATAATAGATTTAATAAGAGAAAATGATTTCTTGTTTCTTATAAGCATTTTTGCTGCATGCTTTGGCATAGAATCGACTAATGTTAAACACACTTTGGCAAGTTCTTTCATTTGTAGTACCAGGTCCTAATAACAGAAGCAATTAACCACTCCACAGCTGAACAGTCCTGTTTTGCGAACCTGCTTTGGTTATTGCCCACAGATTTTTAATTGCTGGAGGCTGTATATTTCCAGGCTGCTAGTGAACGCCTTAGCTCACTTCTCTTCAAAGAATATCAGCATTTTTTTTTTTTGGAAGTGTGGCATGGAGCAAGATCCTGTTGGATGCCTCTCCATTAAGCCCTATCTACAATGGAAGCAAATGAGTTGTTAGACTGCCTTGTGCAGTGGAACCTCAGTTTTCGTGATTAACACTTTGACTGTTTCGTCATGAGATATATGAATGCCTTACAAGCCACTGTTCTCGGGAGGTACACACATACTCGCACCCAGCGGCTTCCAAATCAAGCGGAGAAAGCTGGTATGGGCCCACATATGAGAGAATGTGGGTCTGTGTGGTCAGTGTGCACTGTATAAAAATCCTGCAGCACGAGTGCATAACGAGAGAAAAACTGAACGTTTTTGGATTAAAACGCCCGTCTTGGAGGTGTATTACATAGTATTTATGGTTGTATTCTCTTTTTATGGTCTCATTTGATAGAATGGAAACATACTACAGAAGAGTAGATGATTTTGATTAGTTTCCATGATGAAACATCCTGAAATTGAGCTCAAAGTAGGGGAAATGTTCGATTTTTGCAAATGTTCAAGAGTAAACAACCATGCTATGCGTCCACATCAATTGGTGAGTCTAATATTCCTTCACAAGTGCACTGATATTATTTATACCATTTTTACAATAATGCAATAGTCTGCATAACGGTAAATCTTCTTATTTTTTGTGTGAATAAAAATCAAAATAGAAAGCAAGAGAAGCCTAAAGACGTGACTAATGAACAGATAATATCTTATTTTAGTGCTAGAATGTCTGCATTGTTTATTCTGGACTCCTATTTTGAAATTGACAACTTTTTTATTTTGCATGAAATTGGTCAAATCACACTTCTAATCACTCATTGGGTATGGAAAGGAAATCCGGTAACTGGGTGGTTTCTTATACTAATCGATAGAACAAAATGGAGTTCTAAAGAAATAGCTAAGGAGTTTGGTCACTGAACAATGAACTGGTCAAAATAAGGCTCAAAGTCGAAGCAAATTGCCGACGTATATATCACCGAGATCACTAACTTCGCGAGAGCGTAATTCCGTAAGTTTTCCATCAAATTTCACTTTTGGAGGTTATTACTATCGGGAAAAGATTCTCTACTTCATTTCTTACAAGAATTGTTTTTGTTTTTTTTAAATTTTTACAACAGAGAGCACTAGGATTAGGGTTGCGACAGTCAAAGGGTTAATTGCCCCAGAAAGTCTGACGAAAACTGAATTGGTAATAACTGAAGCAACATTTCCCATAAGAAATAATGTAAATCCAATGAACTGCTCCAGACACACCCAAAAATATTATTAACAAAAAAATACATTTTAGAGAATAACTATAGTTTTACATACAGAAAACAATGAGAAATAAATATAAAGGACTAATGAATGGATAAATGAACCTTAAACACGCTTTTACCTTTATTGAAGACTCTTGTTGGTATGGAAAACGGCGAGGAGAGGGAGGAGAGGTTAGTTGTTTGGAAGGAACTTGCCACATGTAATGCTGGCACTGCATTTCTGCTCACAGTTCATTCTTGAATTCTCTATCATGTTTCGCCTTCTTCATCAAAGGTGCTGGCTGGCACTGAACTTTCTTTGCCCCATGGTGGCTTATTTAGCAGTCACACTATTGTATTTCGTAATACAAATGGAGTATTACTTAAATGCCAGATGAACGTGTGGGGTAATGTTCACTCAAAGATGAAATGTAAAGCCAGACTGAATCAGAACGCTTGGGATGCTTTGTGTGGCACATGGACGCTTTTACACAGCAGACCATTGTCAACTCTACAAAAACCGAATGGATGTATGAAAACTGGGACAAAATTCAATAAAAAAAAGTCGTCAAAAACTGAATTTACTTAAAACCGAGGTTCCACTGTATTTGTCACTGTTCATCATCCCCTCAATAACAAGCCGTCCATGGCTCCTTTAGCAGAAAACTACCCCAAAACATCTTAGGTGGGTGTTTTGGTGCTTTCTGAATGTGCCATTCCAGTTAAAGTTTGACTTTTCTGTCTCACTCACTGATCTGTACCCATGTAATTCAAAATGTGCCTCATGATCAAGTGCCACCGCAACTGTTTTTCTTCATAGCAGCAGGCAATTATTTCTTTACCAGCTTTCACAGCTCTGCCAACTTACAGGAGCTTTCTCGTTGAACAGTTGAATAATCAACATTTATGCCAACTGTAGATCTTGCTGGTTTTCTTGATCCTTCACACTATTTCTATGATAACCTTGTCATCGTGGAGGTGCTGTCTTGGCAGTTTCCTTCCAAATCTTCCTCAATGCAGCACTCCACAATCACCAGTGTTATCAGCTCTTTAGAATCTGACCAACAGTTGACTTTGCGAATTAAATTTTGGCAATTTGATACTCAAATCAGCATGTTTTCTAAAAAACTACAATACTTGCACGCCTTCTAGGTGTAACATGTATCATGACTTCCTTCAGCAGTAATCATGAACTGAATAGGAGAGAATTTGACAAAACCACCTTGCTCATGGAGTATGTCAAGGAAATAGCCTTACAGAACACACCATAGCACTGACGAGGGTTCCAAGGTAACACCACAGCTGATTTGTTGCCAGAAGTCAGTGGTAGACTCTTCTGAAAAGAAAAGAACCCAAAACTACATTAATTAACCCAGAGACTAAGATATATTATGAGACAGTCAGCAAAATTTACACCTGTCCCAGTTAATTGCACACTATTGTAAGATAAGAATGTTATATAAATCTGGTCATTGCTTGTATCATGTAGAAATTAACACACTGTAACATGTTGGAGGATGGGGAAGGAAGGAATGGCATTTGATCTACTCAAGAGTCAATTGGTTATAGATCAGCTGAATACTTCTATGGCTCATCACAAAGGTGTTCTTACTAGTCAATGAGGTGAAGAATTGTCCTCGCAGCCTGGCTAGAGATGGTATGCTGGGCTACCCTCTGCTGGTCAATCACACCATGACTAGCTATACAAGTAAGATCCTTCTTGTACAGATGTGATCAAGCGTCCCAGATATCAACCTAGGTTTGGCAGAGCCAAGCGAGAGGCCATTAATGCTAGCTAGATACATGACGGAGAGGTAGTAATAGGTAAGTCTCCTTAAAAAAAAAAAAAAAAAAAAAGAATAGACAAAACATGCCAATGACTTGATAAACCTCTACAGAGAAAACGTTGTCACAATAAAAGTTTGTTTTGCATCTGTGTTTTCTTCACAAACTTGATGGCACAAGAAGTTCAACACGTTTGACCATCTAATGGTAGGAAACAGACAAACAGGAGAAACTGGCATTAGAAAGATAATTATTAAGACTAAGGAACGAGAATCCGCTTAGGGGCACGCAGAGTCTGGGGGTAAGGGAGAACTGGTCCAAGCCCTTGGATAGAGCTCATCACCTACATCGTGAACCTTGAGGGGCAGGAAGAAAGAGTAGAGTTATGTATACTCCATTCAAGTAACAATTTACCTTAAAAGTAATCTCAAGAAATGGTTGACTCATTTACAACCAATTTGCTGCCGAACAAGTGCCAGAACCAATTAGTTTAGCTTCACGAATTGTGCAAGAACTACTTAGAAATGACAGTAAGACAAAAGTGATATTGGGAATAGCAGGATGAGTGAGTATGTGTACGTACTGTTCCATATGTGGTTGCAGGGGGTCAATTCATATCTCTTGGCCCTGCCATGTGTGTGTGTATGTAGTAAGGGCAACTGTGTGTGATTATGAGTGCATGATTGTGATTAGTATGTACAAAAGAGATGGAATAGTGGGCCCACAAACACATCAGTATCGCCAGTATTGATTGTTTCACTTATCTGCTGAGCTAAACCCTACCTACCTCCCTTTCCTGCTCCCCATCCCATTCCACAGCCACACCCCTATCCTCAATTACCTCACACTTCCTCTACCCTCCATTCCTTCCCCAGTATTTTCCACTGACGCCCTCCCCTCACCCTCCCGTAGCAACCATACTCACCTCCCCCGCCTCTCCTTCACTTCACTCCGCCGTCCTTCCCCTCATTCTCGCCCTTTCCCCAATCCTTCCCCCATCCTAAACCCAGGTGTTTCCACCGTTTTCGCAGGTACTGATGAATAATCCTTCCTCTACTCAGATGCTACCCTTCCTGAAAAAGATCTTCTCCTTCACAACCCACAGTAGGGGCTACCTTCAGGCATAAACAACTACCGTTCCTGCAGGTGAACCCTGCCCTTCACCAAGGTGTTACAGATGTCTTCACCTCCAGCAGGTGGTTCTGTAACATACAGACGATTGGCAAGTTTGTAATAACTGTAGCTTATATAATTATGAAGGGGAAGTAAACCCGTACAGGTTATAGAGCCTGAAGCATGCAAAATACCTGTTGTTGATCTGAGGAACAGGAGGTAGCCTAACTCCTTGAAAGATGAGCCCTCCACCAGCATCAAGGCACACCTCAGGAAGTGGTAGGCCTGAGCAGTGGATCCCACTGAACTGTGATCACACATCACTCCTCAGCTTCTGCATCTCCATTATTAATTTGTGACCAACTTTAAGGCCTGACTTGCTCACTCAGCAGGCCCTCTGGGCTCACGTGTGATAACGTCTTCAACTGCTGCACCTCTTCTCTGGCTGCAGTACGCAAGTCTTCGTCCTCATGCTTATGTATATTGAATATGCTCTGCTCTTTGTACTCATTCACTTGTGAGAAATGCCTCTTTGTATCATATATATTCAATATATATAAATGAAAGAAGTACTGTTCACATGCTGGGAGGTGACACATTTCTCCGGGAAAGATACCCAGGAGAGGGAAGAAGAGGGGAGAAGTAATGAGAGAGGGACAAGAGGGAAGAGAGGAACTGAGAGATGAGAGAACAAGAGGGTCCAGCCAACAAGCGGAATGTGAATAAGAGGGGAGAGAGCAATAAGAGGAAGAGAGGAATAAGAGGAAGAGAGAGGAATAAAAAGGAGTGAATAAGAGAGGAGAGTGAACGAGAAGGAAGAGAACGAATAAGATGATAGACGGGCAATACAGAGGCAAGATCATGACAAGGACAGGCTCAACAAAAACACGAATAAAAAAAATGAACGCCATATGAAAAAAAGAGAAAATATGAGAAAGTACAAGAATTTCGGAAGCAGATAACGGAACCCAGAAGTGTGGAAAACAAGAATAAAAAAAACACGAGGAAACGCGTCGAGTCCAGAACTCCCGTTTATATGCGTTTTGTTGTTGTCTCAAGAGCCTCCATTAACCTTGTTCCTCTTCCTCTTCATCCACCTCTTGCTTGCCACCAGCGATGCCGGAGTGGCACTGCTATGCAACAGGATATTCTACTCCACCGCAGTACAACTGTCTCCTTATCACCGTCTATCCCTCAAGCCAACCACAACATATGATTAACTACCAGCCACCGCGGAAGCGCCAGGTATTGAACAAAGAGGACTGTGCACACGAGAGAGAGAGATGAGAGAGAGAGAGAGAGAGAGAGGAGAGAAGGGGAGGAGGGGAGAGAAGGGAGAGAGGGAGAGAAGTGGAGAGAGGGGAGAGAGAAGGGAGGAGAGAGGTGAGAAGGAGGAGAGGGGTGAGAGGAGAAGGGAGGAGGAGAGGAGGAGGGAGGGAGAGAGAAGGGAGGGAGGGAGAGAGGAGGGAGGGAGAGGAGGAGGGGAGGGAGGAGGGAGGAGGGTGAGAGGAGGGAGGGAGGGAGAGAGGAGGGAGGGAGGGAGAGGAGGGAGGGGAGAGAGGAGGGAGGGAGGGGAGAGAGGGAGGGAGGGAGGAGAGAGGAGGGAGGGAGGGGAGAGAGAGGGAGGAGGGAGAGGAGGAGAGGGAGAGAGGAGGGAGGAAGTGCAGAGAGAGGAGGAGGAGGGAGAGGGAGGAGAGAGGAGGTGGAGAGAGAGGGCGGGAGGAGAGAGGAGGGAGGGAGGGAGAGAGGGAGGGAGGGTGAGAGAGGAGGGAGGAGGGAGAGAGGAGGGAGGGAGGGGGAGAGAGGGAGGGAGGGAGGGGAGAGGAGGGAGGAGGGAGAGAGGAGGAGGGGAGAGCAGAGGAGGGAGGGAGGGAGAGAGGAGGGAGGAAGGGCTGGGTGAAGGAAAGGGAGAGGCAGTGAATCCATATGTCTTGAAACTTAAATTTTGTCTCTTTATCTCATAATACCTGAGCCGGAGCCGCCCCCAACACAAGTGTAGGTCATGGCGTCACTTGGCAGTGACGCTGAGGACGAGGTGCCTGACCTCTGTTCCAACAAGCGAGAACACAATTTAACAGGTCATTCACACTGCACCGACAACAAGCGATAACAGCCATATACCGTGCTCACTACAAGTCGGGGACATTTAATTTCTGGAGCCTTTCAATAAGATCAACATTATTTTAATATGTGCATCCGAGATCCTACTGACCAGAATTAGAAGCTGGACCTAACCATTTAGATAGGTTATATGGAGCTTGTCACTAACTTCTATGATAGGCGGACTGGGTACTCTGTTTATGAGTCTTGGATTACCTGAAGATATGGTAGAGTTACAGACCGCCGACAGATGTTTAATTAATTCATCATTCCCTTCAGTAATACGGGCGTGTCTATTGAAATAAAGTTGTCGTGGTCGGTGTTTCGTAGTGCAGTGGTATATTCGTTTCATTATCACCAATAATGGTTCATTTCACCTAAATATTCGGTTTTATTCAAATAACAACGATTGGATTTATCGCCTCTCGAGATGCAGTGATCATTATTGAGCTTCCTTATAAGCTTTTGTGAATCTTAATGGGCAGTTGTGAGCACCGGCTGGAGTAATGTCTCTATATCATACATCTGCATATATTAAATGTATCAGAGATAGAACCCATGGTTTCCCAGCATGCAAAATGATTTTTACTAAGTTTACATAATTAACATCATTAGTTGTGGACGTAAAGCGAATCCAAACTCTAGTGGTACCCGCTGGTCACTAATTAATTCTTTGCTAGACAGGTTCATAACAACTTAGACGTGCATGGTGGTCCGCAACCACTCTGGGTGCTATGTGACTGTTTAACTTCCTATTATAATTGTGTTCGGTGTTCTGTCTAACTCTTCAAAGTTCCTCTATAAATATAACTACAAGTAGTCATGGCAGCCTGGGGGAATCTTATTAAAGAATACTGTCTTGGTTCTCCTCATTCCTATGAAAAGAATCTTCTATTCATGTCTTACTAGGTCAATATTTTTAGTAAGCACAAACCTGTGTAGTTGATCAAAAGGTGTAGTAGAAAGCCAACCTGACCAACCTGTTCTGTAGTAGGAATTTCGGTGGTGTGACCTGTTCACTTAGGCACTCACTTAGGAATAGTAACTTGAGTGCAGCTTCATGGCCTTTGGAGGAGTGAGCGTTTGTGGGAGGTAACATCAAGGTCAAGGTATGGAACATGGTAGAACTGGGAGAAGAGCGGCAAGGAGTGGTGTTCATAATCCAAACAATCACAGACAGGCGATGTTAATAATGCAGGACAAGCCACAGAGGGGGTGGAAATCTTAGCTCAAGTACTTTCACACTTCTCAGTGCGTCATCAGGAGCTATGTTGCAGCAGCAACTGAAGGATTGAGAAGTTTTTTCACTGAATAACGCAGCCGCAGTCTCTCTAAATGTGAGGCACCTGCCTGTGTGCCGCCCGCCCTACGACCATCACCCGCCCTCCACTCCACCTGCCCGTGTGCTGCCCGCCCCATGACCAACACCCGTCCTCCCACCCACCTGCCTGTAAGCTGCCCGCCCACACCATCACCCGTCCTCCCACCCATCTGCCTGTGTGCCGCCCGCCCTACGACCATCACCTGTCCTCCCACCCATCTGCCTGTGTGCCGCCCGCCCTACGACCATCACCCGTCCTCCCACCCATCTGCCCTGTGTGCCGTCCGCCCTACGACCATCACCCGTCCTCCCACCCATCTGCCCCGTAAGCGCCCGCCCTACGACCATCACCTGTCCTCCCACCCACCTGCTCGTGTGTGCCGCCCGCCCCACGACCATCACCCGTCCTCCCACCCACCTGACTGTGTGCCGCCGCCCCACGACCAACACCCGTCCCCCACCACCTGCCTGTGTGTGCCGCCCGCCTGGCCAACCATCACCCATCTCTCCCACCCACCTGCCTGTGCTGCCCGCCCACAGACCAACACCCGTCCTCCCACCTGACCTGCCGTGTGCCGCCCGCCCTACGACCAACACCCGTCCTCCCACCCACTCGCCGTGTGCCGCCCGCCCTACGACCAACACCCGTCCTCCCACCCACCCGCCCGCAGCCGCTCTACGACCATCACCCGATTATGGGTTAGACTTCCGGGCCCCTTGGACACCTCTATGAATCAATAAATAGGTGCCTAGGTGTTTAGTTGTTTGTTATGGGTGGCACCCCAGGCAATAAAAGGGACATATGGGCAAGTGTTCTTGCATATGTTACCCCTGTTCATCTAGCAGTAAATAGATACCTATGGGTTAGTCAACTGGCGTTGGTAGCATCCTTGGCAGGGCGAGACGTACACTTATACCTGGGGTGTTCCTGGAGGGTAGTACCCAGAGGTCAACGCCCCGCGGCCCAGTCCATGACAAGACCTCGCAGTGGGTCAGGACCTGATTCACCAGGCTTTTTACTGCTGGCAGCACTCAAACCAACGTAATGACTTTAGGTAATGACTTCAGGTGCCCGTCCAGCTCCTCTTGAAGACAGTCAGAGGTCTACCTGAGGAGCCCAGGGGTCAAACACCATGACCAGACCTCGCATGTGCAAGTGCACATGGTGCTCCTGATCACCAAACAGTAAAGTACTTTCTGTTATATTGTTACTGTTATCAGAACACTTCAAGATCTCTTATAAAAAATTCATTAACATAAAATAATCAGATTAAGTCAGAATTCAAACTAAAATATAAACCATAAATGCTGAGATTTTTATTGCCTGAGATTATTAGAAGTATTTTTTATAGTATCTATAAGTGAAAGAGAGAAACTGAGTAATGTAAAGTGACCAACCACTATTAAGTTAATGTGTTTTAATTGGTTTTAACTTATTTCACTTGGGTTTAAGTGGTTTCAAGAATTTATAACTTAGGAATGTCCGACATCTTTCAATACAGATTTTGCCGTTTAAAGTCCTGATAAGCTGTTTGAAGTTCTCAAATAATATGGCAAGTTATAAGTTATTAAGTTCTCATGCACTGTTACAAGTTCCCTGGAACTGTTTCAAGTTTTCAGGTAATGTTTCAAGTGTTCAATTACTATACATTAATAGTTTACAGAACAAGGAGATGAATAAGACACATGTTCAATAACATGATGAGGTAGCCGGAGATGATCAGCCCTCTGCCTTGATGAGTCTGATGGAGACAGTGGGAGACATGATGAGGTAGCCGGAGATGATCACACCTCTGCCTGATGAGTCTGATGGAGACAGTGGAAGACATGATGAGGTAGCCATAGATGATCACACCCTCTGCCTTGATGAGTCTGATGGAGACAGTGGAAGACATAAATGAGGTAGCTAGATGATCACCCTCTGCCTTGATGAGTCTGATGGAGACAGTGGAAGACATAAATGAGGTAGCTGAGATGATCAGCCCTCTGCCTTGATGAGTCTGATGGAGACAGTGGAAGACATGATGAGGTAGCCGGAGATGATCAGCCCCTCTGCCTTGATGAGTCTGATGGAGACAGTGAAGACATGATGAGGTAGCCGGAGATGATCAGCCCTCTAGCCTTGATGAGTCTGATGGAGACAGTGGAAGACATGATGAGGTAGCCGAGATGATCAGCCCCTCAGCCTTGATGAGTCTGATGGAGACAGTGGAAGACATGATGAGGTAGCCATAGATGATCGCACCCTCTGCCTTGATGAATCTGATGGAGACAGTGGAAGACATAAATGAGGTAGCTGGAGATGATCACACCCTCTGCCTTGATAAAGTCTGATGGAGACAGTGGAAGACATAAATGAGGTAGCTGAGATGATCGCACCCTCTGCCTTGATGAAGTCTGATGGAGACAGTGGAAGACATGATGAGGTACCCAAAGATGATCGCCCCCTCTGCCTTGATAAAGTCTGATGGAGACAGTGGAAGACATGATGAGGTAGCTGGAGATGATCAGTCCCTCGCCTTGATGAGTCTGATGGAGACAGTGGAAGACATGATGAGGTAGCCGAGATGATCAGCCCTCAGCCTTGATGAGTCTGATGGAGACAGTGGAAGACATGATGAGGTAGCATAGATGATCACCTCAGCCTTGATGAGTCTGATGGAGACAGTGGAAGACATGATGAGGTAGCTGGAGATGATCAGCCATCAGCCTTGATGAGTCTGATGGAGACAGTGGAAGACATGATGAGGTAGCCGAGATGATCAGCCCTCTGCCTTGATGAGTCTGATGGAGACAGTGGAAGACATGATGAGGTAGCCGGAGATGATCAGCCCCTCTGCCTTGATGAGTCTGATGGAGACAGTGGAAGACATGATGAGGTAGCCGGAGATGATCAGCCCTCTGCCTTGATGAGTCTGATGGAGACAGTGGAAGACATGATGAGGTAGCCTAGATGATCACACCCTCAGCCTTGATGAGTCTGATGGAGACAGTGGAAGACATGATGAGGTAGCCATAGATGATCACACCTCTGCCTTGATGAGTCTGATGGAGACAGTGGAAGACATAAATGAGGTAGCAGAGATGATCGCACCTCTGCCTTGATAAAGTCTGATGGAGACAGTGGAAGACATAAATGAGGTAGCTGAGATGATCGCACCCTCTGCCTTGATAAAGTCTGATGGAGACAGTGGAAGACATGATGAGGTAGTGAGATGATCAGCACCTCTGCCTTGATAAAGTCTGATGGAGACAGTGGAAGACATGATGAGGTAGCTGAGATGATCGCCCTCTGCCTTGATGAGTCTGATGGAGACAGTGGAAGACATGATGAGGTACCCAGAGATGATCAGTCCCTCTGCCTTGATAAAGTCTGATGGAGACAGTGGAAGACATGATGAGGTAGCCAGAGATGATCAATCCCTCTGCCTTGATAAAGTCTGATGGAGACAGTGGAAGACATGATGAGGTAGCCAGAGATGATCACACCCTCTGCCTTGATGAATCTGATGGAGACAGTGGAAGACATGATAAAGGTAGCCGGAGATGATCACACCTCTGCCTTGATAAAGTCTGATGGAGACAGTGGAAGACATGATGAAGTAGCCGGAGATGATCACAACCTCTGCCTTGATGAGTCTGATGGAGACAGTGGAAGACATGATGAGGTAGCCGGAGATGATCACACCCTCTGCCTTGATGAATCTGATGAAGACAGTGGAAGACATGATGAAATAGTTTGAAGTGATCAGTCTTAGAGTCGGAGAAGGTGTTCAGTCTAACACTGTCTACATTCAGTCTAACACTGTCTACATTCAGTCTAACACTGTCTACATTCAGTCTAACACTGTCTACATTCAGTCTAACACTGTCTACATTCAGTCTAACACTGTCTACATTCAGTCTAACACTGTCTACATTCAGTCTAACACTGTCTACACACAGACTGCTGATGTAAATATCCCTTGTCTTTATTAACGGGATATTTGTAAATATCTGTTGATTAAAATTGGTCATAACAAAAGCTGTTTACACAGAAAAGTGCACTTGACGGATTAAATAAGAATGACAAAAATTATTACTTTATTTGGTTCAGGAAATATTTTTCAGTGATAAATTTTAGACACATGTTGATGGTGTTTTATTATGTTCATCTTTGGGCCAAATTATAGCAAATGTATTTTAATACTACAGGGGTCCTTTAAGACGTTGTTCAATTCTTTTTTTCTGATAATTTTTAAATTTGATTCCGGTTATAACTCACTTACGCATCATCCAATCGTCTTCAGTTTTTCAATACTTGTGTACGATTACGAGGATGAAATTCCCAGAGCAAATGTCATGTTGACATGTCATGTTGACATGTCATGTTGACATGTCATGTTGACATATCATGTTGACATGTTATGTTGACATGTCATGTTGACATGTCATGTTGACATTTCATGTTGGCATATCATGTTGACATGTCATGTTGACATGTCATGTTCACTTGTCATGTTCACATGTCATGTTCACATGTCATGTTCACATGTCATGTTCACATGTCATGTTTACATGTCATGTTCACATGTCATGTTTACATGTCATGTTCACATGTCATGTTCATATGTCATGTTCACGTCATGCTAGCATGTCATGTTCCCATTTCATGTTCACATGTCATGTTCACATGTCATGTTCACATGCCCAGTGACAAAAATTGTTCAACACATTCCCAGCATCCATTCGACGATGGAGGAGAGTGAAGGTGAAGGTGAAGGTGAAGATTCAACCATGTTAGCAACAAAGACAGGGATTTTTTTATTCCAATAAATCGAGTTTAATACCTGATGTATCTAAGGTCCAGGAGAGTAGAAAGGTCCAGGAGAGTAGAAAGGTCCAGGAGAGTAGAAAGGTCCAGGAGAGTAGAAAGGTCCAGGAGAGTAGAAAGGTCCAGGAGAGTAGAAAGGTCCAGGAGAGTAGAAAGGTCCAGGAGAGTAGAAAGGTCCAGGAGAGTAGAAAGGTCCAGGAGAGAAGAAAGGTCCAGGAGAGTAGAAAGGTCCAGGAGAGTAGAAAGGTCCAGGAGAGTAGAAAGGTCCAGGAGAGTAGAAAGGTCCAGGAGAGTAGAAAGGTCCAGGAGAGTAGAAAGGTCCAGGAGAGTAGAAAGGTCCAGGAGAGTAGAAAGGTCCAGGAGAGTAGAAAGGTCCAGGAGAGTAGAAAGGTCCAGGAGAGTAGAAAGTCCAGGAGAGTAGAAAGGTCCAGGAGAGTAGAAAGGTCCAGGAGAGTAGAAAGGTCCAGGAGAGTAGAAAGGTCCAGGAGAGTAGAAAGGTCCAGGAGAGTAGAAAGGTCCAGGAGAGTAGAAAGGTCCAGGAGAGTAGAAAGGTCCAGGAGAGTAGAAAGGTCCAGGAGAGTAGAAAGGTCCAGGAGAGAAAGGTCCAGGAGAGAGAAGGTCCAGGAGAGTAGAAAGGTCCAGGAAGTAGAAAGGTCCAGAGAGGAGAAAGGTCCAGGAGAGTAGAAAGGTCCAGGAGAGTAGAAAGGTCCACGAGAGTAGAAAGGTCCAGGAGAGTAGAAAGGTCCAGGAGAGTAGAAAGGTCCAGGAGAGTAGAAAGGTCCACGAGAGTAGAAAGGTCCAGGAGAGTAGAAAGGTCCAGGAGATAGAAAGGTCCAGAGAGTAGAAAGGTCCAGGAGAGAGAAAGTCCAGGAGAGTAGAAAGGTCCAGGAGAGAAAAGGTCCAGAGAATAGAAAGGTCCAGGAGAGTAGAAAGGTCCAGGAGAGTAGAAAGGTCCAGAGAGTAGAAAGGTCCAGGAGAGAGAAAGTCCAGGAGAGTAGAAAGTCCAGGAGAGTAGAAAGGTCCAGAGAGAGAAAGGTCCAGAGAGTAGAAAGGTCCAGGAGAGTAGAAAGGTCCAGAGAGTAGAAAGGTCCAGGAGAGTAGAAAGGTCCAGGAGAGTAGAAAGGTCCAGAGAGAGAAAGGTCCAGAGAGTAGAAAGGTCCAGAGAGTAGAAAGGTCCAGAGAGAGAAAGGTCCAGGAGAGAGAAAGGTCCAGAGAGTAGAAAGGTCCAGGAGAGGAAAGGTCCAGGAGAGTAGAAAGGTCCAGGAGAGTAGAAAGGTCCACGAGAGTAGAAAGGTCCAGGAGAGAAAGGTCCAGGAGAGTAGAAAGGTCCACGAGAGTAGAAAGGTCCACGAGAGTAGAAAGGTCCAGGAGAGTAGAAAGGTCCAGGAGAGTAGAAAGGTCCAGGAGAGTAGAAAGGTCCAGGAGAGTAGAAAGGTCCAGGAGAGTAGAAAGGTCCAGGAGAGTAGAAAGGTCCAGGAGAGTAGAAAGGTCCAGGAGAGGAGAAAGGTCCAGGAGAGTAGAAAGGTCCAGGAGAGTAGAAAGGTCCAGGAGAGTAGAAAGGTCCAGGAGAGTAGAAAGGTCCAGGAGAGTAGAAAGGTCCAGGAGTAGAAAGGTCCAGGAGAGTAGAAAGGTCCAGGAGAGAGAAAGGTCCACAGGAGTAGAAAGGTCCAGGAGAGTAGAAAGGTCCAGGAGAGAGAAGGTCCAGAGAGTAGAAAGGTCCAGGAGAGTAGAAAGGTCCAGAGAGTAAAAAGGGTTCCAGGAAAAAAAAAAAAAAAAAAAAAAAAAAAAAAAAAAAAAAAAAAAAAAAAAAAAAAAAAAAAAAAAAAAAAAAAAAAAAAAAAAAAAAAAAAAAAAAAAAAAAAAAAAAAAAAAAAAAAAAAAAAAAAAAAAAAAAAAAAAAAAAAAAAAAAAAAAAAAAAAAAAAAAAAAAAAAAAAAAAAAAAAAAAAAAAAAAAAAAAAAAAAAAAAAAAGAGAGAGAAAGGTCCAGGAGAGTAGAAAGGTCCAGGAGAGAAAGGTCCAGGAGAGAGAAAGGTCCAGAGATGAAAGGTCCAGGAGAGTAGAAAGTCCAGAGAGTAGAAAGGTCCAGGAGAGAGAAAGGTCCAGAGAGTAGAAAGGTCCAGGAGAGTAGAAAGGTCCAGAGAGTGAAAGGTCCAGGAGAGTAGAAAGGTCCAGGAGAGTAGAAAGGTCCAGAGAGTAGAAAGGTCCAGGAGAGTAGAAAGGTCCAGGGAGTAGAAAGGTCCAGGAGAGTAGAAAGGTCCAGAGAGTAGAAAGGTCCAGGAGAGTAGAAAGTCCGGGAGAGTAGAAAGGTCCAGGAGAGAGAAAGGTCCAGAGAGTAGAAAGGTCCAGAGAGTAGAAAGGTCCAGGAGAGTAGAAAGGTCCAGAGAGTAGAAAGGTCCAGGAGAGTAGAAAGGTCCAGGAGAGTAGAAAGGTCCAGGAGAGAGAAAGGTCCAGGAGAGTAGAAAGGTCCAGAGAGTAGAAAGGTCCAGAGAGAGAAAGGTCCAGGAGAGTAGAAAGGTCCAGGAGAGTAGAAAGGTCCAGGAGAGTAGAAAGGTCCAGAGAGTAGAAAGGTCCAGGAGAGAAAGGTCCACGAGAGTAGAAAGGTCCAGGAGAGTAGAAAGGTCCAGGAGAGTAGAAAGGTCCAGGAGAGTAGAAAGGTCCACGAGAGTAGAAAGGTCCACGAGAGTAGAAAGGTCCACGAGAGTAGAAAGGTCCAGGAGAGTAGAAAGGTCCAGGAGAGTAGAAAGGTCCAGAGAGAGAAAGGTCCAGGAGAGTAGAAAGGTCAGGAGAGAGAAAGTCCAGGAGAGTAGAAAGGTCCAGGAGAGTAGAAAGGTCCAGGAGAGCAGAAAGGTCCGGGAGAGTAGAAAGGTCCAGGAGAGTAGAAAGGTCCAGAGAGTAGAAAGGTCCAGGAGAGAAAGGCCCAGGAGAGTAGAAAGGTCCAGGAGATAGAAAGGTCCGGGAGAGAGAAAGGTCCAGAGAGTAGAAAGGTCCAGGAGAGTAGAAAGGTCCAGGAGAGTAGAAAGTCCAGAGAGAGAAAGGTCCAGAGAGAGAAAGGTCCAGGAGAGTAGAAAGGTCCAGGAGAGTAGAAAGGTCCAGGAGAGAAAAGGTCCAGGAGAGTAGAAAGGTCCCAGGAGAGAGAAAGGTCCAGGAGAGTAGAAAGGTCCAGAGAGTAGAAAGGTCCAGGAGAGGAAAGGTCCAGAGAGAGAAAGGTCCAGGAGAGTAGAAAGGTCCAGGAGAGTAGAAAGGTCCAGGAGAGAGAAAGGTCCAGGAGAGTAGAAAGGTCCAGGAGAGTAGAAAGGTCCAGGAGAGAGAAAGGTCCGGGAGAGTAGAAAGGTCCAGGAGAGTAGAAAGGTCCAGGAGAGTAGAAAGGTCCAGGAGAGTAGAAAGGTCCAGGAGTAGAAAGGTCCAGGAGAGAAAGGTCCAGGAGAGTAGAAAGGTCCAGAGAGTAGAAAGGTCCAGAGAGTAGAAAGGTCCAGGAGAGTAGAAAGGTCCAGGAGAGTAGAAAGGTCCAGAGAGTAGAAAGGTCCAGGAGAGTAGAAAGGCCAGGAGAGTAAAAAGGGTCCAGGAGGGGCAAAGGGAAAGGGAGAGAAAGGCCCAAAATAGAAAGGTCCAGGAGAGTAAAAGGCCAGAGAGAAAAAAGAAAAAGGGGGGGGGGGAAAAAAGGTAGAAAGGTCCGGGAAAAAGGGGGAAAAGGGGAGTAGAAAGGTCCAGAGGGGAAATCCAGAGAGAAAAGGTCCAGGAAAAGGGGGAAGAAAAAGGGAAAAGGGAAAGGGGGGAGAGAAAGGTCCAGGAGAAAAGGTCCAGGGGGGGAAAAGGTCCAGGAGAGTAGAAAGGTCCAGGAGAGTAGAAAGGTCCGGAGAAGAAAGCCCGGGGAGAGTAGAAAGGTCCAGGAGAGAAAAAGGGTCCAGGAGAGTAGAAAGGTCCGGGAAAGGGGAAAAGGTCCAGGAGAGTAGAAAGGTCCAGGGGGAAAGGGGGGGGAAAAAAAGGAAAGGGGAAGAAAGGGGGGGAAAGAAGGGTAAAGGGGAAAGGGGGGAGGGGGAAAGGCCCAGGAGAGTAAAGAAAGGCCAGGAGAGTAAAAGGTCCATGTAAAGTAAGAGTCCATGTAAAGCTAGAGTCCATGTAGAGTAAGAGTCCATGTAAAGCAAGAGTCCATGTAGAGCAAGAGTCCATGTAGAGTAAGAAGTCCATGTAAAGCAAGAGTCCATGTAGAGCAAGAGTCCATGTAAAAACAGAGTCCATGTAGAGCAGAGTCCATGTAGAGTAAGAGTCCATGTAAAGCAAGAGTCCATGTAAAGAAAGAGTCCATGTAGAGAAAGAGTCCATGTAGAGTAAGAGTCCATGTAGAACAGGGGTCTCCAAACTGCGGCCCTCCACAAGATTTTATGCGGTCCTCAGCAACTTGAAATATTTATAAACAGTAAAACCAATAAACCCTCATTTTCAGTCACTTTAAGTTACGGATATTGTTGCTTGTCACAATTTATATGTCAACATTTTAGTTCTATTTTTTTCCTTTTCCTATATACCCTTTAGTTATGGAAGTAAAAGGAAAAGAACAGTACAGAGTGAGTCCCGACTAACTGTTTAATGAAGAATGAGGCGTAAAGTACTTCTTTGTGTCGTATGCCACGAAATTGTTGCAGTTTTGAAGGAGTACATTGTAGGTGGGTACTATGAGACTAAACATAAACCAAGCTTTTTCCCAGTTCACGGAACACAGCGATCGGAAAAAAATTCTGGATTAATGCAACGCAGGTTGTTTTCCCAGCAAGGTTTTTTTACGCAGAAGAAAGTTGAAAATGAGCTTTAACCAGCGTCAGTTACAAAGTAGCTCACGTGTTAACCAAGAAGGAAAACAGTCACCGATGAAGGTGTGATCCAAGAGCGTATGATGGAAGCAGTGGCAGATTATGCCCAGAAAAAACAAATAGTGTTGCTCGTAGAAATGAGGATATAGGAAGCAATGTATTTCATCACATTGCAGACAAAGCACAAAATTTTAAATTTTATTCTTTCGCACTTGATGAATCGAATGATGTGAGTGACACATCACAACTCGTGGTATTCATCAGTGGCGTCCACAATAATTTAATGTCAAACAAGAATTACCAACAATGCATAGCTTGCACAGCACTTGGACCGGAGAAGACATCTTCAAAGACTTGCAAAACAACTTAGAATATAATCCGGAGTGGAATAAACCGCGATGATTGAAAAATAATGGAAAAAAAAAATGTTTGAGGTGAATAAAGGCCTGGTTGGCCAATTCACAAAAGCTGCTCAGGTACTGACTTTAGGTGCCTGTTCAGTGCCTTCTTGAAGAGAGCCAGAGGTCTATTGGTAATCCCCCTTATTATGCTGGGAGGCAGGTGAACAGTCTTCGACTCCTGACACTTATTGGTGTCTCCAGTGTACTCACCGCCCCTGCTTTCATTGGGGAATGTTGCATCTCCTGCCGAGTCTTTTGCTTTCATAGGGGTGATCTTCGTGTGCAAGTTTGGTACTAATCCCTCTAGGTTTTCCAAGTGTATATTATTGTATCTCTCCCCGCCTGAGTTCCAGGAATAAAAACAAGGGACTTCAACCGTTCCCGTAATTTAGGTGCTTTATCGTACTTATGTGTGCTGTGAAAGTTCTTTTTGTACACTCTCAGGTCAGCAATTTCGCCTACCTTGACGGGAGAAGTTAGTGTACAGCATTATTCCAGCCTATAGAAAACAAGCAATTTAAGAGAATCATCATGGGTTTGGCGTCCCTAGTTTTGAAGGTTCTCATTAGCCATCCTATCATTTTCTAGCAGATGCGGTAGATACACTGTTCTGGTCTTTAAAGGTGAAAATCCTCTGACATTATCTCTCCCAGGTCCTTCACATTACTTTTTCGCTTTATTGTATAGTTAAAATTGTTGTATACACTGATACAGTTACAATTTCCTCAAGTTTTCCATGTCTGAGTAGTTGAAATTTCTCTTCATTGAACTTCATATTGTTTCGAGTGATCCATTTGAAGATTTGGTTGATGTCCGCTTAGAGTCTTCGATGGAGGACACTGCCATGACAATTCGGGTGTCATCCGCAAAGGAAGACGGGAGCTATGGCTTACATCTCTGTCTATGTCAGATATGAGGATGAGGAATAGGATGGGAGCGAGTACTGTGCCTTGGGGAACAGAGCTTTTCACTGTAGCTGCCTCAGACTTTACTGTTTACTATTACTATTTGTGTTCTGTTTCTTAGGAACACGCATTTTATGCGCTAATACACCGTGGTTGCAATTGTCAAAGGCTTTCACAAAGTCATTGTATACTACATCTGCATTTTGTTTATCCTCTATAGTATCCAGGACCTTGTCTTAGTGGTCCAGTAGCTGGGACAGGCAGGAGCGACCTGCTTTAAACCCTTGTTGCCCTGGATTGTGTAACTGATGGGTATGTAGGTGGTTGTCGATCTTGCTTTTTAGAACCCATTTCAAAGATTTTTATGATATTGGGTGTTAGTGCTATCAGTCTGTAGTTCTTTGCAATTACTTTACTGCCACCTTTGTAGAGTGGGGCTATATCTGTTGTTTTTAGTGAGTGTAGGGTGACCCCTGTGTCCATGCTCCCTCTCCATTGAATGCTCAAGGCGCGGGACAGGGGCTTCTTGCAGTTCTTGATGAACAGAAAGTTCCATGAGTCTGGGCCTGGTGCAGAGTGCATGGGCATCATATCAGAGATTTTTGAGATGACCCAATTTTGGGGCTCGGTCATAAAGAATTTAGATTGTCAACCCTTAGTCTGGGTAACGGCTCGCTGAACACTGAGTCGTATCTCACTCATTTCGTTGCTGTCATTTGTGTAGGCCCCATCTCGCCTAAGCAGGGCCCAATACTGGATGTTGTTTTACCCTTAGATTTGGCATAAGAGAAGAAGTATTTTTTTTTCAAATTTCTTTATGGCTTTTAGTTCTTCCTGAGATTCTTGTCTCCTGTAAGATTCCTTAAACTTAAGTTTGATATTTGCTATTTCTCTGACCAATGCCTCCCTTTGTATTTCAGATATACTGGCCCCTCTCAGCAGCTCTGTGATTCTTCACCTTCACCTGTATAGGGAGTGTCTCTCTCTTTTTAGTTTACATCTTCTCTTTCTTTTTCTTAATGGAATGTACCTTGAGCAGACCTCAAGTGCCACAGATAATTTTTTCTAGGCAAAGATTCGGATCCGTGTTGTTTAGGATATCTTCCCAGCTTGTTTCATTAGGGACATGGTTAACTTGTTCTCATTGTATGTTTTTGTTATTGAAGTTGAATTTTGTGAAGACACCCTCATGACTAATCACATTTTGCTGGTGATACATATCTGTAACTCTATTATGTTGTGATCTGAGTGTAATGTCTTTGATACGGTTATATTACGTATCAGATCGTCGTTGTTAGTGAAGATGAGGTCCAGCGTATTTTCTAGTCTTGTAGGCTCTAATATTTGCTGGTTTAAGGTGAATTTGGTGCAGAGATTTAATAGCTCGTGTGTGTGAATTTTCATCAGAGCTGCATCCTGCGGTGATCTCTGCTAAAATATTATTTGCTACACTACTTCATTTTAGGTGTCTTAAGTTGAAATCTCCCAGTAGCAAGATGTTTGAGGTAGGAGTTGGGAGATTTTCCAGACAGTGGTCAATTTTCAAAAGGTGTTCCTGGAATTGCTGAGAAGTTGCATCCGGAGACTTGTATATAACCACAATGACAAGGTTTTGGTTTTCAGTCTTTACTGCCAAAACTTCAACTACATCAATTGAGGTGTTTAGTAGTTCTGAGCAAATGAGCGACTCTGTGACATACAAGCCATCGCCCCCTTGTTGCCTGTTTAGTCTGTCGTTGTCAAAATGATTCTTTAAGTGGGTCCCTGTGAAAGCTACAAACATTGAATTTGATTCCTTGAGCAGTTCCTTGATGTAAGGAATTTTGTTGTTTGTTTTTCGGCTTTGGACCCTGTATGTTTCCAAAGATAAATGTTGTTATATTAATGGAATTTAGGGAGGTTTTATTTGCTGGTTTTAATATCTGTTGTTCTGGAGTAGAGACCAATAACTGCCTCTGCTCCAGAAGTGTTTTTAGTTGGTGTAAGATTTCTGTCATTTCTGTCTTTTTTCCTTCCTGGCACTAAAAAACCTCCTTCTCTGGAGAAGTTATGACTCCCCTCTTTTGTTTCCCATAGTCCGGCTGGTCTGTGTCTTCTTTTCCCCTTTAGATGATGTGCATGGCAGTATACCCTGTAGAATTTCCTTTCATGGACTGACGTGTGACACATTTCAGGGTGAAATAAGTTACAGGTAGGGGAGTTACACCCTCCTGTTGCCATGTGGGTTCGGCATTTTTTTGGGATGGTCAAAGGTACATGTACCACCTGTTTTTCCAGATATACATGCCTGCAGATACCCAAGGCATAGAATTTGCATAGATTGAAATTTTGTTTGCTAGGGTTTTTTGTGGCTGCGTTTCCTGCTGGTGCATTGTTTTCTGTTTCTCCACTACCTACCACTCCCGTATGGACATCAGTGCTTCCATCAGTTTTACTGGTAATGTGTCAACACTATTCCCTGAGGCATCACTTTTCCCTGAGGCATCATCCCTTTTCTATCTTCAGCAGTATCGCTACTTTGTACCTCTGTAAATTGAATAACGTTGTCTTTACCTGTTTCATCACCAGGGCCACTATCTCCATTTGGTGCGTTGTCCTCCAGGACAACACTAGTACCCTCTGGAGCACTGTTCTCCAGGACAACACTAGCACCCTCTGGAGCACTGTCCTCCAAGACAGCCTCATCCAACCCACCCATTTTATTTTCCTAGCTGTTATGCCAGGCTGAGATGTCTTTCAAGAAGAATGTTTTATTGGTGTTCTTGTCTTTTAATATAGACATAATTTTCTCATACAGGTGTATCTCGTTTGGGCAGACCCAAAAACATTTCTCTGCTTTTATATCAAAAGTGGTTGCTGATTTAAAGTTCCTGCATGACCTATGAGACCATTTACCACAGAGATTGCATGCAATCCAGGCATGACTTCGTCTGTTACCCTTTCTGCAGACTACACAGGTTTTCATGGTGGTGGTCATTTACAACACTTTACGACTCTCCTAACTAGCTAGTCTATAACTACTAAAAGTACTAAAAGTATTTAGTTGTTAGTGTTTAACAGTTGTTTAACAGTTCTGGGAAGGCTGGCTAGGAGAGGCTTGTTATAAAAAAAAAAATATATATATATATATATATATATATATATATATATTGGTATATATACTGTAGTTTGATATATATGGATTATATGTATTATAGTTTCAATCCCATACAACAATCTTCCCTCCTGGTCCACTTGAACAGTTCTTCAAGGTAGGCTGGCTAGATAAGCCTACTATAAAAGTAATTTGTTTTGTATGTTCATATGTATATTGTAGTTTGATATATATGGTATATATACTGTAATTTGATATATATGGTATATATACTGTAGTTTGATATATATATGGTATATATATTGCAGTTTGCTATGTATGAATTTTATGTATCATAGTTTCAATCCCTTACATAGTCTTCCCTCCTGGTACACTTAAGCAGTTATTATTGGTAGGCTGGTTAGCCTACTATTAAAGTATTATTATTTTATATGTTGGTATATATGCTGTATGCTAAATATGGTATATATACTGTAGTTTGATATATATGGATTTTATGTATTATATTTTCAATCCCATGCAACAGTCTTTCCTCCTGGTACACCTGAACAGTTCTTCTGCTATAAGAGTATTTTTGTTTTATATGTTGGAGTAAAATTCTTCTTCTCTTTTTTAGTACATATTTTCTACAAGAGAAGGAGTTACTAGCCCATTGCTCCCGGCATTTCAGTCGCCTCATATGACACGCATGGCTTACGGAGGAAAGATTCTTTTCCACTTCCCCATGGAGAATAGAGGAAATAAAGAAGAACAAGAACTATTAAGAAAAAGAAGAAAAACCAGGATGTATGTATGTATATATATTCATGTGCATGCATGTGTAGTGTGACTTAAGTTTAAGTAGAAGTAGCAAGATATACCTGTTATCCAGCGTGTTTATGAGACAGAAAAAAGACACCAGCAATCCTACCATCATGTAAAACAATTACAGGCTTTCGTTTTACACTCACTTGGCAGGACGGTAGTACCTGCCTGGGCGGTTGCTGTCTACCAACCTACTACAGTGTCTGCACTCTGAAGGAGGGGTGTTAATGTTGCAGTTTTATAACTGTAGTGTAAGCACGCCTCTGTCAAGACAGTGATGGAATGAATGATGATGAAAGTTTTTTCTTTGTCGGGCCACCCTGCCTTGGTGGGAGACAGCCGATGTGTTAATAAAAAAGTATAATAAATGTTGGAGTAAATACTTTACTTTGATGTATGGGAAATGAACTTGATTCATTTCCCATGTGAACAATTTCATGAAGAAAGTGAAGCAGAATTTCCTTCTTCATTTACAATTTAAATCATTAATGATTTTCAAAAACAATTCCAGAAACGATTTTCTGATCTTGATGAAAAGAAGGATGAAATAAAGCTGTTTCGGCTGAAACGGCTTGAAAAAGCTCCTGGAGAGCGAAACGTTTCCACAATAAAATGTCACATTAGTTGCACTTGTCTCCTTTTACCCAACAAGATCCATTTGACTGCAATGTTTAACACCCCAAGTCAGTTTCAAATGGAAATTATTGATCTGTAATCAGATGACATGCTGAAAGAAAAGTATAAAGAAGGAAACCTGATCCAATTTAATAAAGCATTATAGCCTGAACAGTTTCCAAATTTGAAGTGATTTGCTTGTGGATTGTATCAGTCTTTGGTACAACGTACCTTTGTGAACAACCATTTCAAAATTGAAGTATGTCAGGTCCAAATATCACACAAATTTATTTGCTAAGCATTTGAAGTCCATTCTAATAATTGGCTCCTCAAGCTTGAAATCTCAGTTCAGTAATATTTTGAAATAAAAAAAAACCAGTCCCCTCCTTCCCATTAATCTTGTGCAAATTAATCTTGTGTCAGATTTTCTCATCTGATTATACTGTCAAGAGCATTGGTTTATGTTTGACATTTTTACTCATTATATATCATTTCTCAGTGTAAACACAGTGTTTCTTCGAAATTGTCACATCTCTCTTTTGTTCTGAATCATATCATAATAATTACAAAAAGGATCCAAATAAAACTTATTCATTCGTTTAAATTTTATTAATTTATATTTATTTATAAGACTGATTTTTTCTTTGGCCGGAGAAAATGTGTAAAATATACGATGTGGCCCTCGTAGTGAAAAGTTTGGGGACCGTTGATGTAGAGTAAGAATCCCAGGTTTCACAGGCAGACCTAAGTGTCTATCGACAATTGCCTTTGACTACGAGTAACTATAGTGAGGGTTGAGCGGGAGGTGTGAATACTTCAGTGTTTGTTCAGGCGCCTCAGGAATGTAATGAGCATCTTATGTGAAGAGATCAGCCAAGATCTTTGACTACCATGTCCGCAGTCAGCACATAAATCGTCTAAAAAAAAAAAAACGTCTCCATCCAACCCTTTCCATGGGGAAGCCAGCCATGAACTGTGGACTGGGAGAAAACAAAAGGTTAAAATTTAAAAAAAAACCTTGAAAGCAAAGGTATACAACACTTAACAAAAAGTAAGGCAGTCTACTTCGAGTCTTCAGAGCACTAGCATATCCCAACAACAAAGAATACTACAGGTAATGCTTCCAGCAGGCCGGATGTAGATGGGTGAAGTTTTTTTTTTTATATTTTATTTAAAAAACTTAAAAAGTACAAAAGCACAAATCAAAACACATCATAAACATTAGGAAAACATAAATATTACAAAACCAACCATCATAAAAGAACAAAAAAATAACTGGATACATATCCCGATGACCAAATGACACATCGTTTATCCCAACACTTACTAAATACTCAACAAAGATTGAAAATCACTAAATAAACCCAATTAAAACACAATCAAACTTATAATATAACATACTCATCGCATTACATGTCGACCACCCAAGAATTAAAACATAAGGATCATATTTAACATATTAAAACTAATGCACTCAGGACCGTACCAGTTCCCCAAGTAACATAACACTAACATCTCAATGTAAGGAAGATGTTTATTGACTAATGGTGAGCATGGAACAGGGGTTGCGACAGGGGTGCTTCTTGTCGCAGCTTCTGTTTGCGTGTTTGCAGGACTCCTTTTACAGGCTGGTGTCGGAGGGCGTCAGGGAGAAAGGTTGTGAGCTAGGAGGAGGAACGGGGATTATTGGTTACGTGGATGACACCACCATTTTAGTGGGTAGCGAGGAGGGATTGGGGAATGTCAACAGACTCATAGAGGTTTTTGGGCGGGCAACAGGTATGCAGGCGAATAGGGCGAAATTGAAGTTGTTAGAGGTAGGAACATGGGTGGGGAGGATGGTCGTTGGGGCAGAGGTTCGGGTGGGCAACAGTAGATAGCTTGAAAATATGCGAGGTGATTTTTGGTATTGTGGTGAGTGTGGCATGTGAGATTAATTCCTCGGCGGTGGTCGATGCAGCTTTAGGTAGGTTGGCGGGTTAAAGGCCGGGTGAGGCAACCCTCTTGCAAAGGACGATTGTTATTAATTCTTTGGTGTATAGTAAGCTTTGGTATGCCGCCGCCATATATCCCCTCCTGGAAAGAGACATCCAGCGCTTGCAGAACAGTTTTGCGATTTATTTGAGGTTTTGGGAGGCATTGGTTATGAAAGGTGGTAATGGCAAAGGTAGGAAAGAGAGGTATGGGTTTGATACCTTTGCATAGGAGATTAATGGGGTTATACGTTAGGCAGGAATTTATAGCGAGGGGTGGGTATTGGGGGGCAAGGGTGGATAGAGTCATGAGGGAGGTTAGGAGGTGGTGACAGGGTCAGGACCTGTTGGTGTGTGAGGCAATTCTGAGGCATCTCCTGGTGGTCCCGGATCCTGGACGGGTAAAATTGAGGAATTTGGATAGGGTGGGAACGAGGGACGTGGGGGTGCTAGGGGAGGAGGTTTATCCAAGGTATAACTGGAATGTTACGTGGTACAGGTTCAGACGGCTGAAGTTGCCTCCCAGAGTGCGAGAAACAGGGTATCGTTTTCTTCATGGCATTCTCACATTGAGGGCACAACTTTTCGTGATGGGTTTTGTACGCTTTGTGGAACGCCAGACACGGCTTTTAACGTTGTGTGTTTCTGCGAGGGTTTGGGGAGGGTGAGGGAATGGTTCACTGGGATAATTCGGGGGGTGGGGTGGGGGGTTTATCGGTTCTGCGGATTTTATGTTTAGATGTGGTGGGATGTCCAGAGGACGTGCGGCGTGCGGTTATGTATTTGGTTTTAGATTACATTTATGTGTCATGGGGGATGAGGGAGGTGAGAAGCGAGGCGCGGATCCAGGCCCTAGTGGCTCGGGTTGTATGGTAAGGTGTGGGATAGATTTCTCAGAGGGGTATAAGCGGCTATCGATAGGAACGTTACTAGGTTAGTTTTTGTATAGGTTTGGAGGAGTTGGTCTCCGGATGGGGGGGGGGGTGAGGAATAGGGTGTGCAAGTTGTCAGGTGGAGTGCATGTATGGGGGGTGGCGGGAGTTGGGGCGGGGGCGGGGTATGGGGTTCCCGGGGTCCCTGCGCTGTATTGACAGGGTATGGGTGAAAGGTGTGGCTGATGACTCAGACGATGGGGGGGGGGTCTTCATCCTGGGTGTCAGGGGGTTTTCCAATGGGGGTTTGCCCTACCTCAAGGTCCTGGTTTTTTTTTGTTTAGGTAGGTTTGTTTTTTGATGTCCACACTTTATAGATGAATTATTTGTACAATGAGTTACCTGGGAAAAGTGTTATCATATTCTAATGTTTTGATTTGAAGTAGGGTTACGATTTGCATCATAATTCATTAGGCTTCTTAGGGTGTCGTATTATGGCAATGTTAGTTAATGTGTTTTCCCTGTGTTTTACCTACATTAATGTTTTTGTGCACTTGCCTTGTGGTGTGGCTACTGATGTATTTGAAGATGTTTCTTGTTTCTGGTGTTTTGATTTCAACATCCTGTACGTCGTGTCCCTTTTAATTAAAAGGATAAACCCATCATAAGTGTACCCAGTTTTCTATGTTCCCACATTGTGTTTATTTGATATGAAATTTGACTAAGATGAATGGGCATTGTAATGTATCAGGATTATTGTTATATGAGTTTTTTTTTTTAGTCATTATGTTTTGGTATATTTTTCCTGTACAGAACTGTATATGTATGTTCAGGGTTTAGATTTAAAGGGGTTTTGGTTATGTGTCCTCACGATATCATGGAGATAATTGATATGTATTGGTTTTAATGTATATTAAGGACTATCATGGTTTAAGTGATTTTCTAGTCAACATCTATGTAAGTCATAGGTAGTGTGTAGGTACAGAGTTGGAGTTTAGTGGCTATGTACATTACTGGGTAGTTTTTTGAACTGTGTTAAATGTAATGATATGAAATGTGCACTTGTACGTGGAGATGTAAGCAATGTTTGTACCAGTTTCTCACAGATGTCCAGGGCATGATAGTAGCATGTTGGGGAAGGGGTATGAATTAATATCATGCCGAAAGTCTTGGTTTCTTGGGGGTCATTAAACCTTGTTTTTGGTTATCTTACATATAAGTAAGTATAAAGTTTTTGTTTCTTTTGTTTGAAGGATTTACTTATGCAATAGGTTTTTTTTCTTTAGTGTGTATTATTTATGTGCTGTTTAAGTATCAATTGTTCTAGGACAGCACCTTATATCCTTACTTACGGTGGCTGGTAAATGTTTTTTTTTATCTTGGTAAAGGTATTGGTTTTTAAATACTAATCATAGAGTCTTTATGAGAGTATATTTCCAGATGTTTTGTAAAAATTGTATATGTTTTTAAATAAAAAAAAAAAGTTGTAGCGCATAACCAACATTCACCAACCCCTACCCCACAAACACATACTCTCATTCCCTATCACTCAGAGGATCCAGCCCTTACTATTACCATTACTGCAACCCCAATAATTTCGCCACTGTCATGTCCCGGTACTCCTCAGGGAACTCCTTTACCCACACCCTCCCATAAATCTTACTATTTTGTTTCGCCGTTCTGTAAAACCTCGTTGCCAAGGCACTGATCCTCATATCTCCCCTTACCCCTCGCATGGACCAGGCCGTATGTATATAATCATCAACCAGATACATTAATGCTCTTCTCACATCACTGCGGACGCCCCCTATATCAAGACTCAGAACCCCCAAAGTCATCAAACCCCTCCTCCCATCATGGGAATCACCCTACTAAACCATAACCTCAAATTACTCAACTCCTCACAAAAGTAAACCGCATGATATGCGGTATCGCTACCCCCACACCACTCACACGTCCCCTCCCCTATCAACCCCATATTAAACAGCACGACCCTTGATGCTAGTATCCCATGCAAAAATCTATACACCATGACCCTTACCTGTGAAGACAAGCTCAACTTACCAAAACTGGTCCAAACACTCGACCAATCATACATAGGGAACACTGCCTCTCCCAGCATGGGGTCCAATCCCCTCCCTCCCCCTTTCCCTACCCTTGCCAAATGTCCCACCTTTACCCTAGACGGTTCACTCACAGTCATCAGCACAAGCAACATATCCTCACACAATCGCAAATCCTTTCCACTCCACCACCTGCATACCTCTTTCATAACCATCCCTACCCTTCTGCCACCCACCCCAGCCTCCCCTACATACCTCTGCTTCACATACATCCCCATTATCATGCTTTGTAACGGCAATAACCCCATACCACCTGCATGCTGCGGTGCTATCACCACCTCCTTGGATAACTAATGCTTGTCATATCCCCAGATATACCTAATAACTCTTTTTTGCAGCAGAAGCACGTCCTTTTCCACCAACGGATACATGACAGCCACGTGCCACAATTTACTCTATATCAATATGTTTACAACCAAGACCCTTTGCAAGAGCGTAACATCCCCAGGCTTCCAACCATGCATCCTTCTCATCAATGCCCCCACAACCGCCTCTGTATTCAGTTCTCTCACCCTTCTCATATTAGCACAGTACACCACACTGCATATCTTCAAAGTATCTACAATCAGCCATCCATACTCCTTCCCCAAGGCCCCCTCCTACCCACGACCCCACCTTAAACAAATTGGATTTAGCTCTATTTACACTCAATCCTGTTGCCCTACCAAACACTCCTATTATTGTACCTACTTTCCCAGCGCCTCAACTCTTCCTACAAGGATTGTGGTATCATCCACATAACCTATTATCCCCGTCAAACAACCGCACTCCCTCTCGCCCTCCCTGACTCCCTTACCAGCCTGTAAAAGGGGTCTTGCACACACGCAAACAGGATTTGCGACAAGGGACAACCTTGTCCCAAACCCCGTCCCATATTCACCTCCCCACCAATCTTACCATTCACCTGGACACGCACACATGCACCCCTATACAAAGTTGCAACCCACCTAATAATCCCCTCACTAAAACCCTTCCTCTCCATAACCCTCACTAGCATACCTCTTTCCACACTATCATATGCACCTTTCCAATCGATTGCTAGAACACCTCCCCCCTCCGCATTCTCAATAAAGTCCCTGATCCTAGTATGACTCATCCTCATACATCTACCTGGGATCCCACATTGACCCGCCTCTATTACTCTCCCTAAGACCCTTTTTATTCTGTTTGCTAATATGCGCGCAAAGATCTTATAATCAGCGCATAAGAGAGAGATCACACGATAATTCTTAATAGTTGCCGCATCCCCTCCCTTGGGCACTAAAACCACTACCCCTATATGCTGATCTCCCCCCATGTTTCCCTCCAGTTTCATCCAATTAAACACCTCCGTAAGGCATTCTCTCATGACGTTCCAATGCCAAATGTAAAAATCACTGGGGATCCCATCAATACCCGGTGCTTTCCTAACTAGCATCTCCTGAATAGCCTCCAAAACCTCCTCAGTTATCACATCATCCATACAGTGCCTATCCTCCTCCCCTATTCTGTTCCTTATACTCTCTAAAACTGCCTCCCTTGCCCCCTCATTTCCCCCACTACCAGACAAATACCCTTCAAACCACTTATCAACATAGAAACTAATACTTTCAGTCGATCTAAGAATCTGCCCCAATTTATAATCCCCTAACTCTTCATGCACTCCTATCGACATTATTGTCATATCTTTCCGCCACTTCTGAAATTTACGTAAAACAGTCACAGATGGTTTATTACCTCATAGAACGTCCTCTACCCCTCCCCTGATCCTAAGCACATGAAACCTTTCATTCTGTACTTCACGCAACTGCTCTTTCACTCCCTTCACTTCCGCCTGGTGATTACCCGCCCTCCTCTCATTATAAATTCGTAATTGATCTTCCAAATAACGTTGCAACCCAAACCTTAACTGACCATCAATCCTTGCCTCTCTAATAAAATAATCCCAAATTCCCTGTTTCGCCTGTCTATACCACCATCGAGTGATATCACCCTCTCTCTTCCCATCCCTTAACAACACATCCCACCTTTCTGCAAATCTCGCACCACTATCATCACCATACAGAAGCCTAACATTCATTTTCCAGTAGCTCGGATATATTCTTACAACACCCTGCCACTCTAAATCTACTATTACACCCTATGATCAGAAATACCAACATCCATGCTTTGCACATGTTCAACATTCACATATATTCTATCCAGCCGTGCAGCATACTCTTTACGCATGAAGGTATGCTCAACCCTCCATCCATCACCCTGTACCACATCCACCATACCTACCGCTCCCAACACATCCCTCAGTATTCCCAACACACAGCCAGCACCCTGGGGCTCAACATCCTTCCTTTGAATCACACAATTCCAGTCCTCGCCCACTACAGTTATCATAGGCAGGCCACGCATGTAATAAACCAAGTGTTCCCTTACAAAGTCCTCCTTCACCTTTCTGCATGCTACTACTGGCATATAAACTCCTGCAAAACACACCTTGACTTCACCCCAAAACCCTTCAAAACTCATGATTCGCCCCCCTCCTCCCTCTTCCCATGTCAATAGGCAAAAAGGGCTGGATCCTCTGATTCCAACAGCAACCTCTCCCTTGAAATTTTCCGAGCTCCCAGCAAACACCTAATATCCTTGCAAATGTAAGTCATACCTGCACTGTAATTATGCTCCTGAATAAAAATTAAATCAACTTTCATTCTCTTTAACGTAACTTCTACCCATTTCCGTTTGACCTCAGTTTTGAGGCCATTAGCGTTCATTGTAAGGCACCTGAAGGCTGCATTGGGGGCTTCCCTCTGTGTCTCTGCAATTTCTGTACATTGGCATGAACAAAACCAACCTTAACACTTTTATCACTTTTATCATAGACCTTATCACTCATCCTGTCAATATGCTTTGTACCTTCCTGGCACGTTTCCCTACTCCTACTCCCCCCCTTCCCACCCTTAGCCACCTCCACCCATGTCTTCTTTGCCCTTTGGGCAGGAGTAAGAACATCATCCTCTTCGGAACCGCTGGGCCGTTTCCGTGAGGTCTCAGATGTCTCCATACCATCATCATTCTGTGAAACATGAATCTCAACACTCACAACCCCCACAGACGGGGGCGCCTCCCCCCAACCCCAATCACACTCTGCCCAAAATCATGCGTCACTGAGTTCACCTGTTCCACTTCACCCGTCTCCACATCACCTGTACACTCCTCATTCTGGGGTAACAATGCATCCAAAGAACTATCCAGCAATTCCTGGAGATCCTCTAACAATGGCTCATTTACACCCATTCCCATATCCATTGATCCAGGGATCTCCTTACATACATCAACACTGTTCCCCTCCATGTCCGTGGGTAGGGTATAGGCATGGTCATCAACATTCTCCACTTCTTCCCTCCACTTGGCAAAAGGCACCATGCCCACGTCCTCTGGCATCCTTTCCATATCTTCACCCTTCCTCTCATTGGCAGGTTGTCGATAGTACTGTTGATTTGTCTGATGACTGCAATTCCTCGCCATATGCCCAGTTGAGCCGCATATGCGACACGTACGTACCTGTCCAGCATAGGTAACGTATACCTGGGTCGGGAACTCTTCCATAACAACATACGATGGGATTTGACTCTTCAAGGTCATTTTAAGCTTGTATGAACCTTCCGGAAATCCAGTATATAAACCCTGAGTCCATCGTCCCACTGTAGCTTCATGAATTACTCCATACTTCTCGAAGGCGTCCCTGATGTCCTGATCCCCACCCTCAAAGGGCACATTACGAATTCGTACCCATGAGTAAAACCTCGAGACATCCTTTAAGAAACATCCACAGCTGGTGTGACCTCCATACGTCGATCCTGATACCGCTCCACAACACGGTTGTATACACTAGTAGTCAAGAGCTTCACAAATATCCGAGACACACCATTTAGAGATATCCCATATAATTCTGCATTCTGTATCCCATAAGTGTCTCGGATAATGATTGGCAGTAGGATATCAACATTGCTGGGATATATGGCTCCTTTCACAAGCTCAATGCAGACCGTGTTTACCCTTCTCTTGCTACGCTCCGCCATCTTGTGAAAATTAAGTAGTTCCACAAGTTGCCGCTAGGGACCAGCTCAGATACACCCTCCCTCTATGAGAGCTGAGCTGGGACTGCTAAAGTTAAAAGATGTATCTGCAACGTACACATGGATCCGTATCCGTGGATTCTTTTGAAGCAGATGAAGAGGATTTATGCGGTATGTTTAGGAAGTATGGTGAGATACTCGACTTAAAGTTGGGAGTATGGCAGTGTGAGCAGTGGTACAGTTTATTAGATGGGACAAGTGTGACTAAGATGGCTTTATGTCATCCAATATCTTCATACGTTAATATGGTACAGTTTCGTACCCATGTCTTAGTGACATATGCAGGCCAACAGAAGATTTGTTGTGAATGTGCTAGTATGGAGAAGCATTTGGCTAATGAGTGCCCTAAACGCAACATGCATACAACACTTGGACGTCGTTCAAGAGATGATCCGTGGGGACAGGCTACTACCAGTGTTAACGAAATACAAGTACAAGTACACAGACAAGAAAATAATGAAGGTGATCATACGGTTCACAGTGTGGGGAATTTAGAAAAGTTTTCGACTGGGCACGGGAATGGTTTCGTGTTGTGGACAAAGGAGTGTTAAAGTACAATGGATGGAAATGTTATTGAAAAGGATTGTCAACATGTGCAAGTTAATTATTGTGTGCATCGGCTGTAAAAAGAAAAACAGACGGTGGAAATGGAGGTTTTGGATGAGGTTGACTATCAGGAGAATCGTAATTTTGATTCTTGTGAACGCGTTCTAACCCCTGGGCAAAGAACTCATACCGAGAAACGTAGCAGCGATGAAGACCTTTCGTTGAACGATGGTATGAAAAGTTCCAAAGCACGAAAAATTACACCGTTTATATCGCAGGACATAATTTCCAGCGAAAGCCAAATATAGTGTCATTAACATCAACGCAACACTCGGATACTGTGCTTGATTTGACCATTGAACAAACAGAGGCTGCTAACGCAAAGGTTCCGACAACAATAAAGAGTGTAAAGCAAGTTGACGGTGTGGTAGCAACCTGTGTGAATGTTACCCCTCTCGTCAGCAACTATGAAAATGTGTGTAATATCTGCCTCATTGTGAGAAGCTCTCTCCAGCAAGAATTGTTGACACCGTCCCCCAAGACTCCTAACGTCTTAAGTCTCACAAGTGGCTTGTACAACACTTTCAGGAGTAAAAACTGTAAACTGTAGTAAAAATAAATTACAAATTACCTGATGGGCTTCATAACCCTAAGTTAACTATCCACGATTCATTGTAAGGCCTCTGAAGTACGTTGTTAACTGCTAGGTAACGTTGGGAAACCGTGTGGGACTCAAAAGATAGAAACTGTAAGGAGGTGCTCTCAGTACATTCATTGTTCAAAGATGGCTACCAGCGTCCTAGTTCATTGGAGGACCGCTAGGTGTCTCTTTGTATCTAATTTTTCCTACTTATTTCTATCTAATGTAAATATATTAAAGCCTAAAACTACATATTTTAATTCTGTTACTAGTTCTACCTAAAACCTGTAATCTATCAAATTAGTGTAAACATATAAATAATAATGTGCTGACTCATGATTTCACTACTTGCTTTGTTGGCGTGGGTACTAAAACATCTATGGTTTTATTTATTTACAATGGTCCCAGTGGGATTTATTTGAGCTTAAATTCCCACAGCAACCATCTAGACCAGGGGTCGGCGAACTTTTCTGGGTATTACCCCAAAACAAATTTGTGTGCAGTGAAATTACCCACTGGACTTGAAAGTCCACAGAATCTGCAAAAAACACAAGGAGCATTCAAATTCAAAATAGTTTATTGAATCCATTTGTATGGAGAACAGTCATACAAACTGAAAAGTATGTACAGTGGAACCTCGGCTTACGAATGCCCCACCATGCAAGTTATTCACGATAAGAACAGTCGCTCGGATGCGAGTTTTCCCCTCAAGAGAGGTTCCCTAAATAAATAAATAAAATATTTATTTCTTTGCAAAGGTTACAATGTGTGTTTACATATCATAATATGACTGGAGCAAAGAAAGCCACTATCATGCAGAGGCATTTTGGGCAGATTTAACCTAACACTTATAGACTACTTAAGTCTAGACAGGTGAAAAGTAGTAGTGGTTATCAATGTTTTGCTGATCGTGGTGTGGAAAATATTGGAATTTTCCGAAAGTTATATTCGATAAACTTTCCAATATGAATAGATATCATTAATGTGCTGCTAGTAGTTTAACATTTATCTGGGTATGAAGATAGAACCATCAGATAGGTTCGGGCAGAGGGGATTCGAGGAAGCTGGGCAGAGAGCGGCAGTCACGTGTGAATACCCATAGACCCAGGGTGTCGGGAGACGGAATGGCATCAGGGATTTGGCGTTTCCATCAACCAGACAGTGATTAACAACCGCAATTCGTGATATAAGGTGTTATCAATGGGATTGAACGAGTAATGTGGGACATTAAGTCCGGGAATCACTGTAATAGAGTGATAATTGGTTAAATAGTGAATGGCACAAGCGAGTGACGCCATTATAGGCCTAAGCAGGGCTCCGGTGACATGACTAGCTGACTGGATACGGTCACAACCCTGATTCTGGGTGACTTTCGTAAAGGAAGTGGTGTGAAATTATTATCGGTACTTGGCGGGACGATAAAGTCCAGTGAATCATCTTTATAAGGAATTGGAGGGGAGAGAAATACCTCGTGTGCCGACGGTTGAGGGACGCCAGCCGGGGCCACTATGTTGGATACATTGGAATGGTAACGGGTTACCATTTTCATCTCGACACATCGACGTTGAAATTTAATAAAGTGAACATTAATGAGCGTAAACCAGTGAAACATTAAATTTGCGTGTGAATTAAAGAAGATTTGGTGATGTCAATATCACGAGAGAGAATGTGTGCAGTGGTTCTTAGCAACATTCTCATAACGATCATATGTTGACCTCCCGATTCTGTCCCGAGAATTGTATTGGTGTCAAGAGGTTAATACTTCTATATCGGGACAACAATTCCACCATCATCGTCTTTACCCTGAGCATAATCTCTACCGTGTAAAGATCATGCGACCGACGCGAGGGAACACCAACAAGGCAAATGACTCCCTCACCTACAGCTAAGTACTTGCTTTTTGTAGCAGTCTGTTATCGGCCGATAGGATTGTTATAATTAGTATATGTATCTTAGCTAGGTCAACGATCTACAATGGACATCCATGATGCTGTTAATGGGTGAGTGATGGTCATGTTAACTTAATTGTGTGTTCTCTCCTCTTCTTTCTACTTTAAATCAGTCAAATCCTCACATACAGTCCACAACCATTATTGTATCATACGTACTAGTGCGAGTTAATTATACTTTAAATTGGAAGTGGGTTTAGCGTGAGTGAGAATATCGAAGGGAGTCGTCTCAGTGACCAGGGCGACTCAAGTTTTCTCACACACCTCACGGGAGTGACTGTGGTAAATAATATTAGTCGTTCACCTCCCATTGAGATTATCTGTTTGTAAGTGGTGGTGAAGTCCATACATGTAGTCTCACAATTCCCCATACGTGGTGTCAACTACTGGAAGCCTTCTGAATTTCTCCTTACTGTTATTACATACGTATTATTATTATTACTATTATATTGTATTATTATTATTATCTTTATTTACTACAAGTACATGTACATGGTATACAGGCCTAGGTGACATCAGTGACATACTACTATATAGAAAGTCCCTTGTTATGCTGAGCATTTCGGGCAGATTAGGTTAGTGTCCCAGGATGCGACTCACACCAGTCGACTAACACCCAGGTACCCATTTTACTGATGGGGAACATAGACAACAGGTGTAAAGAAACACGCCCAATGTTTCTGCCCTGGCTGGGAATCGAACCCAGGCCATCGCCGTGTGAAGGGAGAGCTTTAGCCACCAGACGTATAATAATAATACGTATAATACGTATAATAATAATATAATACATAATACTATAATTATAATAATAATATGTACATACTATAATATGTGAGTTTCAGAACGCCACCACGAGATGGCAGAGTACCAAAACAACGCTCACCATCAGTGCACGTGTGCTTACCTCATGGTGGAAGGAATTCTCGTGTTTTCCTTACGTTGCGTGCCGTTATTTTGCCAAATTTCTTTTTTCTAACATGGGTCCTAAGAAAGCAAGTGCAAAGGAATTAAGTGTAGCAATTAAGTTAAGCGATAGAAAAAGGACAGAACGAAATGAACTCCTGACAGCATACGCCACTCTGCCTATCTTTTCCATCGTCAACCTTCACCAGCATCTCTTCTCCAAGGTGTACGTACATCAGTTTATTTCTACATTATGTTTTCCTTATGAAAGTAGTGATCTAATGTGGTTAGCCTCACAAACTCCGTTTTCTCTTATAATAACACCTCAGAAGGGAAGCATGGGAAGACATTTTGAGAGCTGGAGTGAGAATGCCTGCCACCACTCCTCCACCGCCGTTAGTTAGTTAGTTCAGACTCTCAGGTAAGGACCCACTAGGGGCGAGGGGGAAGTGGGGACAGAAGAAGAATAGCCGGTGAGAGGAAGAGCTTAAGTAGAAGAGAAAGAGTCAGGACTAAACCCAACAGTCTAACTACTTTGGATCTTTTTTATATTCCACCGCCGTCAGCACTAGCCACATACGTAATGACATATTTTATTAATTCTATGTTATTTATATTGTTTATTGTCATATTAGATGAATTGTGATAGATAAATAAGCTGAAGAGTTGATATTAGCGTTACACTATATTGAAGTGTATTTTGTCCTACCTCCAGAGCAGGAATTCCACTGGAACGGATTAATCCCATTTCATTTAATTTAAACGATGAAAATTGACTCAGCATATGAACAAGTCGGGATACGAGCAAGGTCACGGAATGGATTAAATTTGAAGGCCGAGGTTCCACTGTATTATATGTGATACAGCAACTTTTAAAATAAAACACAAAATTAACAAAAAGTTAAAAATAGATATTACATTGTATACTCCTAATTGCTATGATAAATCACAAAACACTACCTTACCGTAGTCATCGAAAGTCTTAAACCTACTAACATAAACAATGAACTTCTTTTGACTGCAATCAGAGACAATTATTGATAGCGAGATAGATCACTAGGCCAAAAGTTAATTGATGGTGTGTCAACAATCAATCAATCAACTTTATTTCTGATAATATTACAAAGTGGGATTCACATATTATGTTATTTAGACATTTTATGAAGTAAGTATTACAAGAAGGCCAATAATATGCCTAGGTATGCCTAGGCATTTCAGGCAGTTTTATACTAGATCTTACTCTATAGTGTCACAATGATTATAGCGGTATTAAGGTTAGGTAATTGTAGTGATTAACTAGTGTTATGGGGCTATAGAACCCAACTTGTATTGATGTAATTAAGTAACATGAATACCTAATTATATTGAATTAATCAGAATTACTGCTTAAATGTCAAGAAGGGCAGGCCACTCTTTTAGACTAGAAGAAGCTGAGTTAAATCTGATTTTCTCAATAAAATAAGTTATAAAAACACACATTTAAATAAGTAGTTTATAAAGTTGCATGTCTCATTGTAAGTAATTAAGATATATGATTATTATTATTGTGGGGTACATGTGTAGAGTGTGCAAGACGACAGGTTTTTGTTTGTTTTGTTGGGTATATGGGGGGTAGCCTGGCTGGCTCCCTCTCTCTTCCCAAGATGGCTGCAGGAAGCTAGTACTAGTGGCTCTCTCTTATCTTATATTTGTTTCTGGGCAGAATGGTGTGCCAGAGGTAAGAGGGATATAGTTTAAATTGAAGCAGCCAGCATAACCTATGAGTTATAGTGTGTCAAGACACTGAGGGTAGGAGTGATGTTGAGAAAATGGGGTGTTAAGTGTGCCATTTGGTTTGGGGATGCTAGTAACATGTGACTGCTATGGGTCATGTTAAGAATAAGATCTGACTATTGTAAATATATATATAAATAGTGTATCTCTGAATATAAGGCTATTTTTCTAATAATGGTTTAAATAACTTTTTGAGAGGAATGGTGAGAGGACCAGTAGGTTTTCAGATACAGCAGCTAATCTTTAAGTAAAGTTAACCCCCCACACTAGTACATGTAGGAGAACCTTGATGATAAAGTAAGGGAAAATACCATAACAACTAGGTAGTTTAAAAATTTAAGAATTTAACAATTAGTTTATATATTAATGGAAATGGTGACGTGTTGGCATGATACAGTTTCTATATTGGAGTGTCTTAGGCAAACTTATGACTAGCTTAAGAATTATGAAGCAATAGTTGTATTAGGATTTTGGTTACAGTCATGTGCAAATTAAGGGGAATCACAGATATCAATAAGTGTATTTTGCTGTGGATATGTGCAAGATAAGTAGTTTTCATGTGGTTAGCTACTGGTTGGGTGCGTAAGTGAGATAAGATGTTTTTCAATAGTGCTTTTGAAAATGGAGGTTGTGTCTGCAGTTCTAGAGTTTTCAGGCAGGGAGTTCCAGATTTTAGGCCTTTTTATGTACATTGAATTTTTGTATAGATTTAGTCAGACACGGGGAATGTCAAAGAGATGTTTGTGTCTGGTATTATGTCTATGGGTCCTGTCACAACTGTCAAGAAAGTGTTTTAGCTCAGGGTTAAAGTTGGAATTTATGGTTCTATAAATGTAGAGTGCAGAGTTATTATTGGCTTTAGGTGGGTAATTGCTGTTGATCCCCAAGCACAAATGGCATATGTGAGGTAGGGATAGATGAGTGAATAATATAGTGTGAGTAGGGCTGATTGTGGCACATAGTAACGTATCTTAGAGAGGATCCCCACAGTTTTGGACACTTTCTTTGTTATGTGTTGGATATGAGTGCTGAATTTCAGGTTGCTGTCGAGGTGAAGGCCCAGGAATTTGCCCTCATTATGTTTAGCAATAGGAGTGTTGTTGATCTTAATGTTTAATTGTGCATCACCTGCTCTGTTACCAAACATAATATAGAAGGTCTTATCAGTGTTGAGTGTAAGTTTATTGGCTGTCATCCATGTAGATATTTTTAGTAATTCGTCATTAACAATGGTGTTGAGCGTGGCACGATTTGGGTGGGAGATGACATAAGTCGTGTCGTCAGCAAAGAGTATTGGTTTCAGGTGTTGTGATACATTGGGAAGATCATTGATGTATAAGAGGAAGAGCAGGGGACCAAGGACACTTACCTGTGGTACTCCAGTATCAAGTGGTCGTGTCGAGGAGGTTGTGTCTTTAATGGTGACATACTGATACCTATTAGTAAGGTAGGATTTGAAATATGCAAGTGCATGACCTCTTATACCATAGTGGTCAAGTTTGTGGAGTAGGATGCCGTGGTTTACAGTGTCGAAAGCTTTCCTTAGGCCAATAAAAAGTGCTAGTGGACGTGCGGTTGCCAGTTCCCAAGTTATTTCTGACTCTTATGGTGTTGCCAGCCGCTGCAGCCCTTACCCGTTTTACATCATTGCTAACTTAAGAAATGGTCCCTACAAATTAGATTTTTTATTTTATTAAGAAACTACAAATTATTTGTTTGAAAAAATATAACTCTCGTAAGTTGCCTCGTTTACTAAATAAATTTTTGTGCAATTTTATGTTTACTGAGCCTTCATTACCCCCAGATTTTCATTTTTACAACATTTGGGGTAATTTACCCCAGTTCCCCGACCCCTGATCTAGACCGACAGTTAAAAGAAAAACATTTTCCAACCAGAAGATAGTGTCTCCACCTAAACAAGGTGTGCAAGAAAAGTAAAACAGATTCAAGAAAAGATAAAAGGAATAGAAAACCATTAGGACAATGTCAATAAAGGCTGTTATAATGTTAATAGACTTAATACATCTCTTAAGAAACATTGGTGGTGCAGTGTTTTACGTACATATATTACCATAGCACTGGTTCAAGAACATAATGTAAAAAATGTAAGTGACCTTGATGTAACAGGATATAGTATATAGTATATGCAACCCCTTCTCATCGTATTAAAGGCGATGTTGCTGTATTCATTGACGAGACTTTTCCGCTCGAAGTACTATACAGTGTAGTGTGTGAGAGTGAAGGTAGAATAGTATGTGTCAATGGAAAATGGGATGATCGTCCTATTGCAATAGTTTGAGTGTGATCCAGCCACTGGAGATGTAAGGTTTAAAAATGCATTTTTAAGGATATTTTGCCATATTATTAACATTCCCTACCGGAAGTATGTATTTTAGGTGGCGACTGGAATTGTTTGGTACACGTGCGAGATGCAGAACCTATTGGAGCAGGGTGTGTCTCACATGTGTTAGGAAGTCTGTTAAGTGATGTTGACGTACACGATTGTTGTGGTGTACAAGCATTGAGGAATTATACTTATTTTAAAGCAGAATACACAACGTGTTTAGATCGGGTATATGTGTGTAGGGATATTGAAACTTTGAATGTATTGGAATTAAATGGAGTCTTGTCATATCACTTTGAAGTATTTGTTGAATTAAAATGGGCAGATGTTATCACAGTCTACAGGTCATATTGGAAAATAAATGTTACTGTTTTGAGTGCTGCTCAAGATAGGTATAAGGAGTGGGGGCAATGTTATGGGTATCGTCCTGAATTTGGTGATTGTTTAATCTGGTTTCAGACGGTTGGGAAAACACACATAAGACTGATGTATAAAAAGTTAACGAGGGACTGGTATGAAATAAATGAAGAATTGTTAAATTATTATGAGGATCACCTAGTAGTTTTACGACGAAAGATGGATATTGGTGTGACATATGGTGCAATGTATGACGAAATAGAGAAATTAACGAAAATAGTTACTGAAATGCCTAACGATGAGTTTGATGCTGCCAGAATACAGTCTGCGCTTGAACCGGTATTGTGGGGAGATAAACCATCAGCTTGTGTTTTGCGGGGACACAGGTTGACAAGACAACGACGTAGAATCAAACAAATGAAGGTTGAAGACACTGAAATGTGCGGATATGTGAAAGATACTGAATGCACAGCACAGATACCATCAGCTTGTATATGGATAGTTGCAGTGGTGGGCACAGTTCCTCTAATCTGCTAACCACTAATTAGCAGAACTAACTTTTTGTTTAGAGGCACTTGATCATAATATGACCTTGGCATTCTATATCTTATTAGAAAGCTCTCAAGGTCTGTTCTAAAAGTCTTAAAAGTAAAAGTGAAAGACCAAAAAACTAAACTGAATCTGAATTCATGTGAAAGAGTTAGCGGTTAGCATTTAGCGTTAGCTTCCGCTAATTTTTTCGGCCGTTTAGCGGTTTAGCGTTAGCGGAGCTAATTTTTTAGTTAGCGGATTAGTGGTTAGCGAAGCTAACTTTTCAGTTAGCTGTGCCCACCACTGGGTAGTTGGTATAGACATAAAATGAGTGTCAGTCATACAAAAGAGGTTTATGTGCAACAAGTGTTATCCTTCGTTAGGGGCCGTGTAAGTGAGGAAGATAGGGTCGAGATGGTGGCTACTGTAACAGAAGAGGTATATGAAGTCATTTTTTTAGTGTGCATGTTTAATGAAATGCAGAGACAAGAGAGATTGGGAGTAATACAGTCGACTTGGGTTGTAGTTCTTGTACCGAAATCAGATGTTTCCACAAGCCCATTTAATTATAGATTGATTACCCTCATGTGTAGTGATTATAAGATATTCGCAAAAATGTTGTGTACTAGAGTAAGTAGGGTAATAAAACGTATGGTCGGGCCTGGACAATATGGGGTTCAAGGACGAAATGTCGGTTCTGGTCATAAAATCATACATGATTTTATTTAGGTGAACGAATGTCAAGTTGGTGCCGGAATTATGGCGCTGGATTGGAGACGCGCTTTTGACACGGTATGTCGTGAAACATTATGAAGGATTTTGGAAAAAATGGGTATTGGGAGTGAGTTATTACATGGTTTCGTACCCTATACTACACGCCATCTGTTAGAATTCAAGTAATTGACAAACTGGGTGGATTGTGTAGCATGTATAAAGGAATCCAACAAGGTTGTCCAGTATCCCAATTATTGTTTGCAGTTATTCAAGAACCATTTTATAGGGCAGTTAGTGAACGAGTGATACATGGTTCATTAAGTGTATGGGGACGTGTCTTCCCGAATATAGTTGGGTATGTCAATGATACGACAAAATTAATAAACCAGGCGTGAGTTGTGGAATACAGTGCATATGTATGAATTTTTGACAGGGTTGTGCATTAACTCCCATAAGACAAAAATAATGGGATTAGGTTTGTGGGTGAATAAGAGTGATTGGAATGACAGTAATGCAAGTGTAGTGGCAGAACCTGTAAAAAATTTTGGTGTATATTTTGATAACGATAGAGCGAAAGCCAGAGAATGTAACTCAGTCGTAGTTAAGGGTAATATGTTAAAGAGATTAGGAATTTTGAGGGATGCATGGTTAACTATGTTACAGAGAGCGGTAGTGGGTAACACTTTGTTATACTCAAAAGCACTGTGGGTTTTTTTTATTAACACATAGGCCGTTTCCCACCAAGGCAGGGTGGCCCGAAAAAGAAAAACTTTCATCATCATTCACTCCATCACTCTCTTGCCAGAGGCATACTTACACTGCAACATTAACACCCCTCCAAAGTGCCGGCACTGTACTTCCCATCTCCAGGACTCAAGTCCAGCCTGCCGGTTTCCCTGAAACCCTTCATAAATGTTACCTTGCCTACACTCCAACAGCATGTCAAGTCCTAAAAACCATTTGTCTCCATTCGCTCCTATCTAACATATAATGATGTGTTATTTGGCGTTTTCTTGGTGGCATGGTTGAAATGATAAGGCTTCGGAGGCTTCTTACTTTATTTGTATAAAGGTGCGAGTTCACAGGCTGTGTTACTGGCCATGGCCCAGGGCCATGCGCCTTGCGAGGGAGAGAGGAGTAGGCCTTGTTCTCTGAGTGAAGGCAGCTGCGTGAGTGAGCGCAGGCCAGGGCGGGTCTGGTAGACGTGGGTACGCCTACCAGGCTTACCCTCTGGCGGAAACTATGGAACTAGCATGGCACGAAATATGAACTCAGCTGGCAGACAGCTTGGCTGTCTATGCAGACAGCAAGGCTGTCTACAAACACGCTCATGCACGCTTGCTGGAAGTCCAAGCCCCTCGCACACAAAACCTCCTTTACCCCCTCCCTCCAACCTTTTCTAGGCCGAACCCTACCCTGCCTTCCCTCCACTACAGATTTATACACTCAAAGTCATTCTATTTTGTTTCATCCTCTCTATATGTCAAAACCATCTCAATAACCCCTCCTCATCTCTCTGGATAATAGTTTTGGTAATCCCACACCTCCTCCTAATCTCAAACTACGGATTTTCTGCATTATATTCACACCACACATTGCCCTCAAACATGACATCTCCACTGCCTCCAGCCTTCTCCTTGTTGCAACATTCACAACCCATGTCTCACACCCATACAAGAGTGTTGGTATAACTATACTCTCATACATTCCCCTCTTTGCTTTCATGGATAAAGTTCTCTGTCTCCACAAGCTCCTCAGTGCACCACTCACCTTTTTCCCCTCGTTAATTCTATGATTCACCTCATCCTTCATATAGGCTGCTGACACATCCACTCCCAAATATCTGAACACATTCACCTCCTCCATACTCTCTCCCTCCAATCTGATATCCAATCTTCCATTATCTAATTTTTTTGTTATCCTCATCACCTTACTCTTTCCTATATTCACTTTTAATTTCCTTCTTTATGTACCCTACCAAACTCATCCACCAACCTCTGCAACTTCTCTTCAGAATCCCCCGAAAGCATAGTGTCATCAGCAAAGAGCAACTGTGACAACTCCCACTGTGTGTATCCAATGTATATCCATTGTTGGAAAGCGTAGTACGCAAAATACACTCTGCAATATTTAAATATGTGTGGGGAAAGACAAGTGAATAGTTATGTCGGAAGACGTTAATGTTACCTGTTAAGCATGGTGGTATTGGTTTGTTATACATCAATAAAAAATCTGTGAGTGTATTACATTTGGCACATTTCATGACAATGGATTACACAGAATATATAAATGTATTAATGTTGATTTGTGTTCAAAAGAAATAAGATTAGCACAGCATTTATTAAGGAATAGAATGTGCGTGCATGATTTGGCTCTCATTACAGTTAAGGTATTGTATAAATTCAGTGTCGATAAAAATGTCTATCCAAATGTACAAGATTTGTATCCATTATATAGATGGAAACGAATATTATTACTAAGTAAATTGTGAATTATAACCAATCAACGAGAGTTTTTATATAAATATATGCATGGTATATTACCACCTAAAGCTGAAAAAGATACCATAGAGTCAATAAAAAAAATCATGCAGACCAGTGTAATAGGTAATGTAACTATTTATTGGCCAGTATTAGTTGCCTACCGTTAGGGAGGCCTTAGGATGTAAACCCCAGGGAATAATTGGGTGTTACGATTCGAACCGTAGTCTAGGGGCAGGTTACACTTCGTAACAATTTCACTTTGAGAAGAAACTTAGAATCTTATAAGAGTAGGCACAAATGAGAGTTCAAAAAGCAGGTTGGATAATATTATGTCAGGTAATGGGAACAAGCCCATTATCTGTCTTAGTGCTGGTGGAAATGACATTGGGAAGGGCAGAAGACAGGAGCTACTAGATAAGTATAGGTCAGCCATAGAAGTAGTTAGGTCTAAGGGGGGGTCCCAATCATATGTAGCATCTTGCCTAGAAGGGGAGTGGGCAATGAATGGATGTCTAGGGCAATTGGTATAAATTGCTGGCTAGTCAGGTACTGCAAGGAACTTGCAATTCCATTCATTGATAACTGGGACAAATTCTATGGCAAACGTGATATGTATGCAAGGGATGGGGTTCATCTCTCTGGGGCTGGAGTGGTTGCATTAGCCGATTCGATTGAGGGGGTCATTGGAGACTTGTCTAGGACTTTAAACTGATAGATTATAGAGGTATGGGTGTTTGTGGGAAACAATCAGGCTGTAGTATTAGGGTTGGAAACAGCAGATATTACCAGGATACCTCAGGGATATGTTTAAAAGACAAGATTCAAAATAAAGTTGCTTGTAAAGGCAAAGCAATTGATCAACAAACAAAGAGAGATAGTAGAGGGCAACGAGTGACTAGCTCCCTTAAGGTTTACTATACAAATAGTAGGAGTCTAAGAAATAAGATAGATGAGCTAAGATTACTTGCAAGTGCAGGTAATATAGAGATTATTGCTATAACAGAGACCTGGTTCAATCTGAAAGATAGAGAAATGCCTTCTGAGTGCAACATTCAGGGTTACAAACTATTCCACACTGATAGGGTCAACAGGAAGGGTGGTGGAGTGGCGATGTATGTCAGAGATAATTTAAATTGTTGTGTTAGACAAGATATAAGATTAGAAACATCGGACACAGAATCTGTTTGGCTACAGTTTCTCGAGGGTCGTGAAAAATTAATTTTAGGTGTGATTTACAGGCCCCCAAGTCTGGATAGGGAGTGCAGTAAGCTGCTATGGGACGAAATTCATAAGGCGTCTAGATATGAAAATGATGTGTTAATGGGAGATTTTAACTTTAAACAAATTGATTGGAACAATGTGACAGGTAATCTTGAGTCTAGTGACTTTCTTGATACGGTTCAGGATTGTTTTTTTAAAACAGTTTGTGACAGAACCAACTAGAGGTAGCAACTTGCTTGATTTGGTTCTTGTTAACAAAGAATCAATAATTAATAATCTTGAGGTTAATGAAGAGCTTGGGGAAAGCGATCACAAATCACTTAGTTTCAAAATATCATGGAATTACCCAGGTAACTGCAATCAAGTCTCTGTTCCAGACTTTTGCTTAGCCGACTTCATGGGGCTGAGAAATTACCTAGGTGGGCTAAATTGGGATGACCTGACTATGGGTCAGGTAGGTGGTTTTGGTTGCCAATATGACGTTTTCCATAGCATAGTTCTAGCTGCCCAGACAACTTTTGTTCCAAGTAGGGAAATTAGATCTAACAAAAATTATCCTAAATGGATGAACAATAGATTAAAATATCTCATTGGTCAAAAGAGAGGCATACATAGGCGTATCAAAAGAGGGGATGGACAGATAAGAAATCAATATTTTCAATTAAAGAGATAAATAATAAAAAAAAAGGAATAAGAAAATCAAAAAGGGATTATGAGGCTAAGGTCGCAAGGGATTCGAAGACTAACCCAAAAGGTTTCTTTCAGGTATACAGAAGTAAGATTAGGGACAAGATAGGCCCACTTAAGAGTAACTCAGGACAGATCACGGACAGTGATAAGGATATGTGTGAAATTTTCAATACTTACTTCCTCTCAGTTTTTACTCAGGAAGATACTAGCGGAATTCCAGAAATAATAAATTATGTAGAACAGGAAGATAATAGACTATGCTCGATTGAGGTAACTAGTGACATGGTCCTCAGACAAATAGAGAAATTAAAACCTAACAAATCCCCAGGCCCTGATGAACTGTTTGCAAGAGTTTTAAAGGAATGTAAAGAGGAACTTAGCAAATCTTTAGCAAATCTTTTCAATATATCACTACAAACTGGCATAGTGCCAGACAAGTGGAAAAGGGCAAATGTAATACCTATTTACAAGGCAGGTGACAGGTCTTTAGCTTCGAACTATAGACAAATAAGCCTTACCTCCATAGTTGGTAAATTTATGGAATCAATAATTGCCGAGGCAATTCGTGGCCATCTTGATAGGCATAAATTGATTAATGAATCTCAACACGGTTTTACTAAGGGGCGTTCCTGTCTTACGAACTTACTAACTTTTTTCACTAAGGTGTTTGAGGAGGTAGATCATGGTAATGAATATGATATTGTGTATATGGACTTCAGTAAGGCTTTCGATAAAGTTCCACATCAGAGACTATTGAGGAAACTTAAGGCACACGGAATAGGAGGAGAATTTTTTTCCTGGGTAGAGAGGCATGGTTGACAAATAGGCGGCAGAGAGTTTGCATAAATGGGGAGAAATCAGAATGGGGGAACGTCTCAAGCGGTGTTCCACAGGGGTCAGCTTTGGGCCCCTGTTGTTTACAATTTACATAAACGACATAGATAAGGGAATAAATAGCAACATAAGAAAATTTGCTGATGCTGATGACACCAAAATAGGCCGTCCAATTCATTCTAATGAGGACATTAGAGCACTCCAAGAGAAGAAGAGAAGTCGGAGAAGTGGCAGATGCAGTTTAATGTAGACAAATGCAAAGTTATAAATGTTGGGCAGGACAATAACCATGCCACATATAAACTGAATAATGTAGATCTTAATACTTGTGATTGCGAGAAGGATTTGGGAGTTCTGGTTAGTAGTAATCTGAAACCAAGACAATAGTGCATAAGTGTTCGCAATAAAGCTAACAGAATCCTTGGCTTCATATCAAGAAGTATAAATAATAGAAGTCCTCAGGTTGTTCTTCAACTCTATATATCTTTGGTTAAGCTCATTTAGATTATGCTGCACAGTTTTGGTCACCGTATTACAGAATGGATATAAATGCTCTGGAAAATATACAGAGGAGGATGACTAAGTTGATCCCATGTATCAGAAATCTTACCTATGAGGATAGACTAAGGGCCCTGAATCTGCACTCTCTAGAAAGGCGTAGAATTAGGGGGGATATGATTGAGGTGTATAAATGGAAAACATGAATAAATAAAGGGGATGTAAATAGCGTTCTGAAAATATCCAGCCAAAACAGGAAAGATAAGAATCAGGAAGGATATAGGAAAGCACTGGTTTGATAATAGAGTTGTGGATGAGTGGAACAAACTCCCGAGTACCGTCATAGGGGCTGGGACGTTGTGTAGTTTTAAAAATAGGTTAGATAAATACATGAGTGGGTGTGAGTTGGACCTGACTAGCTTGTGCTACTAGGCCAGATGCCATACTAATTCCTTAAGTTGAAGTGACCTGACTACCTGGGTTTACCTGGAGAAGGTTAGCTCCGGGTGGTCAGGTCTAATGTCGGTGAGTGATGGACCTGCCTCGTATGGGTCAGTAGGCCAAATGCAGTGTTCCTTTTTTCTTATGTTCTTATCACATAAAATTAAAGTATGTACAAGAGCGCTTAATTTAATACCTCCCAAAAAAACATAGAATATACAAGAGTGCTTATAATAACACTATAATCAGTGTCAATAGACACCCACATTAACACTTTAAAGTATTTATATATATCCTGTTAACACAGTTCTCTTGAGTAACACTTAGGACATATCTTAATACGTCACTGAATTCCACATCGAATTCCTGCCCGGATAATCCAATAGATTCTTGGCAAAGAGTTCCTCTAAAGCGTAAGAGAGAGGTTAATCCAGAGTATCGATAAAGAGCTGAGCCCATCTTCAACGTGTCAGAGGTAATGGAGAACTGTCCAAAACAGAACACACAGGTATAACCTCAACTCGGTCAAGGGGGAGAGGGTAGAGAGGTCTGAACCACCCTCTGAGAACATACCTTGTTACCCGCCTAAACAAGGTGTTACAAACCTACCTAACATTACTCTAAATATATATATATATATATATATATATATATGTGTGTGTGTGTGTGTGATGTAGTCAGTGTGCTTGAGGTCTACCTAAGCAGCCACACCTGCCCTTCGTAAATAGCTGTCAGACACGCCTCTCGGATTAAGGCTCAGGTCTTTGTCTTTTGGACTAGCGTCAGGTTTCGGCGTCAGGTCAAAGCACATGGTGCACTCCTCATTGGCGGGATGCTTGGAGGACCATATAAGGCCGAGGAAACAACTAGAGGAGACATTCTGGCGGAGCTCTGGGCTGTGTGCTGAGCTCTGGGCTGGAGACATTCGGGCGGAGCTCTGACCTGTGTGCAGAGCTCTGGGCACAAGATTTCGGGCAGAGCTGCTGCCTGTGGGCAGAGCTCTTGCAGAAGGGTGCTGGAGTCTCTCTGGAGGAGGCTGTTGGAGACACTGGGCAGAGTACTGGCTTGGAGCAGTGCTCGTGTAGGTCTTGGGACCTGTGACTGAGTTCCTGTGGTGAACTGTCCTCTGAACTATATTGTAAGCTATATTCTGTTTTGTCAGTTGATTGTATTCCCTGTCTCCTTGGTTATGTGTACAATCCCCATTTATCTAAACCCAATAGTGTTTTCCTGTTCCCAAATGTATTATTATACAAGGACTTAATAATAAACTGTGTTTGAGTGGAATTGTAATATTCACTGTCCCCGTTATATTCTTATTACTCTTTATTCTTATACTTTATTCTATTATTTATATTTCAAGTACTGAGAGGGTGAGTAGTGTTAGGTGGTAATGAGAGATGATAGTGTAGTCACCAGTGACCTCACATTACCTCCGCTCCTGTCAACCTCACCTCTCCTGTCTACTCACTCCCTCCCTTTACTCCCCTATTCCCCAATTATCGGTGATTTCCTTACCCCCTACATGACATGGTGGCAGCGGTGGGATAAGGTGACCTTGGAAACGGTCAAGTGATCATGGCTACCTTGTTTTATGAGGCCAGTGAATCCTAGTAGTGGCATAGGATAATGGTGGGTCTTAGCTGCGATGCTTGCCCTATCTCGATTTTCAGATGTTGCAGTGTGTATGTGAAGTGTGTTGAACATGCGACCTTGGTGGTCGTGATGTGGTCCAGTTGCAGTTACTTGAAAGAATGCAACCCATTGGAGCAGTTTTCCACGCCAAAGAAGCCTAGAGAGGTTTGGCCCAATGGTTAACGTGCGAGGGTGACTAGTACCGGCTAGTGCATTTCTAGTAGAAGTAGGGAAGGCACTGGAGCCAGATATTTAGTTTTAAGGAGAAATGACGGGTAAGGAGGCTTTGCACCAGAGAGCAACTGTTATGCTGGTCAACTGCGAGGTGTACTGATTATGCTGCCTTGTGGTAGTTGAGAAGGCTGACCGAAATATATGTAGTTGAATACTATTCCCCAATTATCGGTGATTTGCTTACCCCCTACATGACATATATATACATATATCATACCTCGGTATAATTACATATCCATAAACCAGATAATATTATAAACTAGTGGAATCTTTAATTAGCTTTTTTAAAGAAACCCTGAGTATAATATTAAGTGAAACACATAAAACAATGATAAAGAGCGTAACACCCCCCTCGACGACTAAGTGTCGCACCAAAAGAACATAAACCAGAAGTCTTCCATTTGACACTTATTATAAATGTTAATTTCTCTTTCCAACAAAGCCAATATCCTCATGCGTCGCCATACAAGGGAAGTGAAAAAGCAGAGTAACTTTAAGCTTCCTTCCTGTAATCCAGTGTTCTCAGGTGGCGCTTTGAAGGAGAGGATGTAAAGAGAAAGCAACAGGAGGCAACCGTCTTTGAACGTAATATCAGGCTTCTCCCGTGGGAACAACAATCATGTTGCTGTAGGTAACAAAAATTCCAATTAATAAACACAATATATAAGCGGTGCATAAAAGGGAACATTCATTTACTTTACTTTTTAGAGAAAGAAAAACCCCCCACAAGGACCAGTACTTATGGACGGGACAATGCATCAGCTATTACGTTATCTTTGCCACGTACATGGCGGATACTTATAGAGAAAGGTTGAATTCTAAGAGCCCATATTTGGATTCGGGCATTTTTAGCTTTCATGGTGTTTATGAAAGTCAAAGGGTTATGGTCTGATCTTACTATAATTTTGCGAGGGGTAGTCCCAAGATATACTTCAAAATGCTCCAATGCTAATACCAACTGTGGCATAAGTTAACTGGTGGTGTTTTAACTTAGCGGAAAAATAGCAAATAGGATGTAAGAGGTCAGAGGAGGAGGAGGAGTAAGAGGAAGATTGTAAGAGGACAGCTCCCACTGCATAACTGCTGGCGTCCACATGCAAAACGAAGGGGAGGTCGAAGTCAGGACTCTGCAGCATTAGAGAGGAACCCAGCAATTTTTTCAACCTGGCAAAAGCTAAATCACTTTCTGTGGTCCAGTTGAATGTAACCTTGGAGATCGTTAACTTGAAAAGAGGTGCAGCCACATGTGAGAAATTAGGACAGAACCGGCGGTAGTAGCCGGCCATCCCCAAAAACCTTTGCACCCCTTTCCTGTCTTTAGGAATAGGGAAGTCTAAAATGGCTAGTATTTTGGCATTAATGGGAGTTACCATTCCCTGCCCGATGTTGAATCCTAGGTACCTTATTCGAGCTTGCCCGAATTCACACTTAGCAAGGTTTATCGTAATTTTATATTCTTGTAGCTTCTTCAAAAGTGCTTCCAGTCGAGTCACATGATGGTCCCATTCGTCACTAACTACCACCAAATCATCCAGATACACTTCGACGCCCTCTAAGTCGTAGGTTAACGTATTCATAAGCCTCTGAAATGTAGAGGCCGCATTGCAGAGGCCGAAAGGCATAACCAAATAGTTGAAAAGACCACCAGGCACCGTGAAGGCAGGTATTTCTTGGGCTCGCGGTGATAAGGGTACTTGATAGTAGCCGCGCAACAGATCTAATCTGCTGACATATCTCGCCCCGGAGACTCTGTCTATCGCCCACGGATTTTACTCCGCTCAATTAACCCATGCGTCAACAAGAAATTTATCTCCTCACGTAGAATTCTACTCTTTGCTGGACTAGTCCGATAAGGGGCTTGCTTAATAGGAACAGCACCTTGCACGTCTACATCATGCACACCTAGTGTACACTGTTGGGGAATATCCTCAAAGAGACTTCTATAGGTGTAGATCAAATCTCGGACTTCACTTGCTCTTTCCTTTTCTAAGTGAGGAAATTATCTAATGTTCCCATTATTTCCGAGTTCTTCAATCTTATCTCTACACCACGGGAACAATCTACCTTACTGGGGTCGTCTTCGTGAGGCCGCATGGCAGCTATAGGGACGACACCTTCATGGTATTTCTTCAGCTGATTTTTATGGTAAGTATGAGTAGACTTCTTCCTTCCCGGTGTTATCACCACATAATTTACTTTACTTAGTTTCTTCAACTCTTCCATACGACCCTCATACTTAGGTTGCAAGGTATGCCCCAGCACCGGCTTTAGGGCTAATACCTTGTCTCCCACGTTCAAAGAACGTTCAACAGCAGACTTGTCATAACGTTGCTTCATTTGCATTTGAGCCAGTTTCAGGTTGTCGGCAGCCAACTGCCGAGCAAATGTCAAATGTTACTGCATTGCCGAGGGAGATAGACATAAAGGAGGTTCTGTTCTTCCCGACCATACGTCCTTTAACATTGCTAAAGGCCCTCTGACTGCATGACCATAAATGAGCTCAAATGGGCTATATCCTAGGCTTCCCTGTTCAATCTCTCGTAGGGCAAGGAGGAGGAAAGGAATGCCTTCATCCCAGTCCTTGGAGAATTGCTCGCAACAGGCCCTCATCATGACCTTGAGCGTTTGGTGAAACCTCTCCAAGGCTCCCTGGGTTTGCGGTCTATAAGCTGTTGAAACGATGGGTTTAACTCCGACCCTGGACAAAGCCTCACGAAAAACCTTTGATGTAAAATTCGTTCCTTGGTCGGATTGGATCTCCTTAGATAATCCGAACTGTGCGAAGAACCGGAATAAGACTCTTACAATAGCCTTAGCACTAATCTTTCATAGGGGCACGGCCTCTGGATACCGAGTTGTTGTATCCATAATAGTAAGGAGATATTGGTTGCCGAGCCTGGTTTTTGGAAGAGGTCCCACACAGTCTATTATGAGTCTAGAGAAGGGTTCACCTTCTACGGCAATGGGTACAAGTGGTACGGGTGGAGGTTTTTGTGCGGGTTTCCCAATGGTCTGGCAAATAGAACAGTTCCTCAAGTACTCAGTCACAGTACTTTTCATCTTCGGCCAGAAAAAATACCGGGCCAATTTTCCTAAAGTTTTCCGCACACCCAAATGCCCTCCCATGGGGCTAGAATGGGCCACCTCTAAAACCAACTCTCGAAATCTAACAGGTAAAACCTCTACCTGTTTGACCTTGGGGTATTGATTACCTGAAGAGATAACAGAAGGAGATTTCTTTATCAGAATACCGTCAGCAAAATAAAAACATTCTTCCATCCCCGTAGCTTCTGTCTCAGTAAGCGCTTGCTCTCTTGCCTGTTTTAAAGATGGGTCTTCTAGCTGTTCCTGCACTAGGTTGTGTCGATTAAAGTCACCACTCCATAGAGGGGTAAAGTCTACCACCTGGGACTCTGGGAACTTATCTTCGACTTCTGGTTGATCATTGGCAGTAAACAGCGCTTCCAGACACCAATCTGAGGGCACATCATCAGTAGGAAGTGATTCTGGAATTGTAGCCATAGCCCTTGTTATAGCTGTGAGAGGGAATAGACGAGGACCTTTCTTACATCCTTCAATGGCGTAAGCCTCTCCTGAGAAATTCTCTATAACGTAAGGTTCATGGCATATTCCTCCCTTTCCTAAATCATTACCCACAAGTAGGTCAACCAACTTTATGGGAAAATCAGTCTCAGAAATGCCCACAACAGCCTCACCCTGATATGAATCTAAATTCACATACACCTTATGAAGGGAGACTCTTGTGATGGCGCCACCGTAACCTTCTAGCAGAACATCCAGGTTAGTATAGGTGTTATCATTTAAAGGAAGCACTCCTTTTCTCAATAGGATACTATGTCCACCAGTTGGTCCTCGGTAATTCCAGCCTTACCCTTGGAAAAGTAGGGAAGCATGGCCTCCGTTACTTTTTCAGAGAACCTCTCCGAGGGAATTAGGCACTTCGACTTGGAGGGTTGGTCAGCTAAGGCTTGCTCTTCCTGTGGACTCTCCCGTTCCTTCAGCTTAGAAGATGTCATTAGTGCAGGTAAGGTTTCCGAACCTGAACGCCTATGATCACGGTTCAACGGGAAACAAGAGCGTCTCAAATGGCCGGGTTTCTGGCAATAGGAGCAAGTAGGTCCTCTTCTAGGAGTATCAACTTCATAATATGATGGTCTTCCTTTACCTGTGACAGCACGAGTGTAGACTTTCTCTAAACGAGTCTGCTGATCCGTTTTTCTAGGAGAATATGGCTAACCCTTAGAAGACGCTTTTTCCTTTGTCACTTGAGAAGTTATCTCAAAATGGTCTGCTAAGGAAGCAGAGGCCAACACGTCTGCTGTCTGATGTTCAATTACAAAGGTACGTACGTCCCCAGTCAGTGTGTTGTGAAATTCTTCTTGCAGGATTAACTGTATCAAGCGCTCCATGGAATCACAACTCGTAGACCTCAACCATCGTTCTAGAGCCACTTTCTTTTGTCGGGCGAATTCTACCCAGGTCTGGCCAGGTAGCCGTCGTAGAGAGCGGAAGGTACGCTGATAACTTACGGGAAGCAAGTCATACTCCTTTAAAATTATCTTCTTCACTGCCTCATAATCGACATACTTGTCGTAAGGAAGGGCAGCTGTACAAGATTGTGCCTTACCAGTAAGGGTGGTGTGAAGTAAGGTAGCCCAATGTTCTCATGACCATTGCATACCTCTTGCCTGATTCTCAAACATGTCGAAGTAAGTGTCTAAGTCCTTCTCACAGAATCTAGGCACTAATAAGGCAGCCTTGTGCAGGTCGAAAAACAAGGATGGAGGGGCGGACGATTTACTCCTTTCCTCTTCTTTTTGTCTCTCGAATCGGATGTTTTCCCTCTTGAATTCTTCTTTATACAGCTGACGCTGGGCTTCCAGTTGCGCCGTCTGCAACTTTATGAGATGTTCTATACGTTGAAAGTGTTCGAGAGAGAGAGAGGAGACAAAGGTACAGGAGGAGTGGGAGGATGGAGTCCCTCTAGACGGAGCTTGCGATGAGTTCCAACTCCTGTCATCCGCACCTGACCAGGGCTTGCTAAAGGGCTCTCATTACCTGACTCAAGTGGTGCATTGTCCCAATGCAGAGCCTTTGCTCCCAAAGTAAGGCCTTCTAATGAAGTTGCTAAGTCTGCTATTCCTAGAGACAAAGAATCCACTGGAGGTGTGTCTACATGAGAGTCCAAAATCTGGGCAGTGTCCAAAGGTGGAGGAAACAATATGTTCTGAATCATAGAATGGACAGTACCAGCCGTATAACGATTGTTATAAGGAACTCCCAAATATTTAGCAACTTGCCAGCATTGCTGTAGTGGTAAAGTCTCCAACGTATCCGGAGTTAAGTCCTTCACCAACTGTGGTATGTCACGATCCATTGCAAAGAAGTTCAAGCTCCCGGACAGACCCTCACTTGATATTCGATTCGAACTGTAGTCTAGGGGCAGGTTACACTTCGTAACAATTTCACTTTGAGAAGAAACTTAGAATCTTATAAGAGTAGTCACAAATGAGAGTTCAACAAGCCTTTTCCGTTTTTTATTAAAACCTTAAATGCTTATCCGAGATATATAACAAGATCACTTAATTATCTGATAGTCTGATCTTTTCCATCACATAAAATTAGAGTATGTACAAGAGCGCTTAATTTAATACCGCCCATAAAAACATAGAATATACAAGAGTGCTTATAATAACACTATAATCAGTGTCAATAGACACCCACATTAACACATTAAAGTATTTATATATATCCTGTTAACACAGTTCTCTTGAGTAACACTTAGGAGATATCTTAATACGTCACTGAATTCCACATCGAATTCCTGCCCGGATAATCCAATAGATTCTTGGCAAAGAGTTCCTCTAAAGCGTAAGAGAGAGCTTAATCCAGAGTATCGATAAAGAGCTGAGCCCATCTTCAACGTGTCAGAGGTAAGGGAGAACTGCCCAAAACAGAACACACAGGTATAACCTCAACTCGGTCAAGGGGGAGAGGGTAGAGAGGTCTTAACCACCCTCTGAGAACATACCTTGTTACCCGCCTAAACAAGGTGTTACAAACCTACCTAACATTACTCTACACACACACACACACACACACACACACACACACACACACACACACACACACACACACACACACACACACACACACACACACACACACATTACGCCCCCGGTGGCCCAGTGGTAAAGCTCTTGCTTCACGCACGGAGGGGCCGGGTTCAATTCCCGGTGGGGCAGAAACATTTCGAAGTGTTTCCTTACACACACATACACACACATACATACAACAGGCCTAGTGTCTAATTGACATGTGCCTAGGACAAAATGGTAACTAACACACACACACACACACACACACACACATATATATATATATATATATATATATATATATATATATATATGTCGTGCCGATTAGGTAAAACTGGTGAATTAGCAAGAACTCATTTAAAATTAAGACCTTTCTAAAATTTTCTCTTATACGTTTAAAGACATATTTTTTCATTTATGTTAATGTAAAAATTTATATTTTTGTACCAAGAGAAACTTTGAAAACCTACCTAACCTTATTATAACAAGCGCAATTTAATTTAGCCTAACCCAACTAAATATATTTTAGATGCGTTAACATTAATTTAATAATAAACAAACACAATGAAATATATTTTTTTCGTTAGGTTCAGAATGATTTTTGCGAAATTATTGCATACACAAATTTTCGCTTGTCTTATATGGCAAGATGAGCGTTGCTATTTAAGCCAAAATAGCAAGTTTTACCTAATCGGCACGACATATATATATATATATATATATATATATATATATATATACATCATACCCGGGTATAATTACATATCCATAAACTAGATAATATTATAAACTAGTGGAATCTTTAATTAGCTTTATTAAAGAAACCCTGAGTATAATATTAAGTGAAACACATAAAACAATGAGGCTGTGGTGTCCCATTTCAGGGATGTTTTAAAGAATCTCCAGACACAGATCTCCCTGGACAGATTTTTGGTTAGAGAGGGGTCCAGTGACTCTCAACCTGGTCCTAGTGGCATTAAAAGAAAAAGGCCAGTAACCCCAGAAAAGAACTTGGTACCTGCAGTGTTAATGGAAGGGGATTCCCCTTCCAAACACTAACATACTACTCCATCCTGTCCCCTCCTCCCGTCCTCCGCACATCAATAACTCTTCAATAAATGTAAGTGACATGTTATTGTACTATATTCACATGTATTTCTTTATTGTTCATAAAACTGTGTATTATTTAATGTCAAAAAGTTCTAAAAAATATTTTATTTTACTACTTTTGGAAGTCTGGAACAGATTAATTTTATTTCCATTATTTCTAAAGGGGAAAATTTATTCGGATAACGATTAATTCGGCTACAGATACGCCCTTTCTGACGGATTAATATCGCTAACCGAGGTACCACTGTATAAGTAATTTTGTATTTACGTGCTCTCATGTTTTTTTAAGGCCCTAGTGTGTGCAAGGGTCTGTTTTGGAGAGTATAACGTTTTAACTGTAGACTAAGTAGCCTGCAGGAAGAGGAGGGGGGTGTCATGGAGCTTCCCTGTTTATTTGGTGAACTGGAGTGTAGTGGTTTTTTGTAGTAGGTTATAAGTTGTATATAATTTACTTTTATAGACATATTTTTGTATAAGTGAGTTTTTGTCCTTCCTTCCTAAATTAATATTATTTTACATATAGTTATATGCTGGCCCTAGAGTTGCTGTGTTTTTTTCAATGTAATTTAAATGTCTCTAGACAGCAGATTGAGCAGCCATTTAGGAGCCAGGACCTTTTTATTTAAATTACGATATCGAAGTGGTAACATGGTGCTGCAGGGATGAATTATCAAAGTAAGAATGGTAATTCACATTTGAAACCTGGAGACATTTCACAGGAAGGATATATTAATATTTTTTTTCAGGTGTATTACAATTATTTTTCTGCCTGATTTTTTTGTGTGGACTTTTAGTAATTTAAGGGAGTTATTTAGTAATAATAATTATCTGTGTATATATTAATCATTTAATGTACCTATGTGCTTTGCTGTGTTATTTATTATTTTATATAAGTGATTTCTACTGTAATAGGCAAGTGTTTTGTGCTATTAATTTCTAAGATGTCTGTAAGCAGTAGAGATTCTAGTACTGACAGGGGTCTGGGAGCAGATCCTTGATCAAACCCTACTGTTAATACTGAGAGTAATGAAGTAGAGATATTACGACTAAAATCCACTCTAAGAAGGGAAGAAAACGCTCTGAGAAGGATTGAATGTACTAAAATCCAGGAAGAGAAAGAGTTGGAATTTTTTAGGGCTAAAGAGAGAGAGAAAGGACGACAGTTTGCTGCTTCACAAAATGCAACAGGTAATATGCTATAAAGTTTGTCCCAAAAATTTTTGAGAATGATCCTAATAACTTTTTTACATTGTTTGAAAAAAATAGCAAAATCCCAGAAGTGGCCAGACAGTAACTGGGCCACATTAGCAAGAACCCAGTTAATTGGTAAAGGGTTACAAGCTGTTAGCTCTCTAGAGGAACATGAATTTTCAGATTATGAGAAGATGAAGGCTGTTGTGTTATTGGCTTATCAGATATTGCCAGAGAGGTGTAGGCAGAAATTTCGAGGGTTAACTTTTCAGAAAGGACAATCCTTGGTGGAGTATGGAAAGATGTCGCTGCTGAGGAAATGGTGTCGCTCCAAGGATGTTGTAGGTGATTATGAAGGTGTTTTGACTTTAATTTTGCTAGAGGATCTTTTGAATAGTGTACCTCCTGACCTTAAGGCATATCTTGAGGAAAAATATTTTGATGACTTTAACCATGCTTTAGAGATGGATGAAAGGTTTTTAGCCAACCAAAAAGTTGGAAATAGTTATCACCCAGGCCATGTTAATAATTTTTCTCCACCAACTAGGAGGAGTAAGAAATTTCACATGTTTAAGCCAAAATTTTTCCTGCCTCATAATCCAAAGAGCTTTCAGCCTACTAATCACCAGAATCATGGTTCCCAGGGATTAAAGTCTACTCAGTTACTTGCTCAAGGAAGTAGTAAGTCAGATTTAGTTTCAGGAAATCATGGAACAGGTTGGAAAAGCCCAGTTCCCAAAGGACAAGCAGTCCAGTCTACCTCAGGTGGGCATGGTACCTTTAAAGTTTATCATTGTACTTAATGTAATAAGATGGGTCACTTACAGCAGTATTGCAGAGAGATGCTTAAGGACCAGACTGCTGCACAGGACTCTCAAGTAAGTACCCCAGTTACACATGCAGTAGCTTGTATTGCAGTTTTACCACAGAGTACACCAGGAAGTTCAGCTGTTTTAGACCCTCGGATGAAGGTCTTTTCAAGTAAGTCCACAGTGGCCTTGCACCAAAATGAAGGTAGGGTAGAAGGTGTTATGTCTTTAAGGGATGGATGTAGCACATTCTCTCTTTTGCGCAAGAATGTTTTACCAGTGTCAGAGGATACTTACAATTTTTTCATTATGCTGAGAAACTAAGCCAGATTCCAGGACTTCTATAATGGATCAAAACTCGTATAAACTTAATATTTTTAGTTGGAATATTGCATCACCGAACCCATTAATATTGTGTGTCTACAAGCGTGCAGAGTCCCTGAAAAATCCCAGCCCCCCTAAATTGCCATCATTTGTTGCATATAACCTCAAATCTACTAACTCTTGTGTTCTATATATTAAAAAATCTCTTCCCCATCAACTTCTCACACATAAGAAAACAGAGGGACTGCAATACCATGGTGTTAGGATTTATATTGGGAACTCTGCTCTCAACATATTTAACTTGTATGCTCCTGCTGATAAGTTCAATTACTTGGAGCTCCCAACTTGTGCTCAGTCTGAACCTACTCTTATTATTGGAGATTATAATGCAAGACACAAAAGCATTGGAAACTCAGTTTGGTAATCATAATGGTAATCAACTGTTGTCACTCTTAAATAGTCATGATAATGTGCAAATTGTAGGTGACCTTGAACCCACACATATATCTATGGAGGCATCCTTGATCTGTGTCTTGGCTTCAACATTACGTCTGCCAGCTGTGAGTCTTCCATTGTATCAGATATATCATCAAACCATTTCCCAAGGCTAACCTCACTAGATATAGGTAATACTATCCTTCCTGGTGGCATATTCAAACGGAAACGTTTTAATGTTCCCCCTGATCAACATGATGACTTTGTTGCACATGTGACTGACTGGTATAATTCCTATGTGTTCCTTTGTTGAGACCTTTAACAATGACCTTGTGAGCAGTATTCAAAA